>CAJQZJ010000309.1:6819879-6831319 GCA_907164525.1 Lophiomys imhausi | reverse complement strand
GTGAGCTGAAAAGATGTCCAGCAGTAGTAAATGCTTTTACAGCTCTTGCGAAGGACCAGAGTTTGTTTTCCAGCAACTGTGTTGGGCAGCTTATCTGTAATTCCAGCTCCAGGGGATCTGACGCCTCATCCAGCCTCTGAGGTCACTTCATTCACACGCACATACCCTCACACAGATATAAACACATACATAATTTGAAAATTAATAAAAATATATATGTAAGAAATAACGATGGAAGTGTGTGTTAGGATTTCAGGCATGGACCACCACTCCCGGCTTTCATTGTCTCATTTTAAAATCCTTAATTACATCTGCAAGACCCAGATAAGTTAGCATTCACAGGCTTTGGGGAACAGGGCATACACATCTTTCCAGAAACTAATCAGTTAAGCTACTGTGCCAAGTTTGCTAGAAAGCCACTACTGTTAGCCTTGGAAAGCTCATCAAATTCTTCCTGAGCTTTGAAGAAAGGCAGCCTTCACAATTTCTCTTCGTGAAGTTCCGTAAGTGTGCCTCTTTGTAAAATGGATTAGGAGACCTCACGCAGGCAACTAAGGGGAGGCTTGGCGGTCTAGACTGCCTAGACTCATAACAAGCTCTTCAGCTCTGAGCCTGTGTGAAATAGGCATCGTTGTGAATGAATGGAGAGGAAGGGACAGTGAATGTATTTGTGAGCCAAATGGGAGATGAGTGTCTGTAATCCCAGAAGTTGAGAAGTAGAGGTCGGAGGATCAAGATTGTTAGACTTGGTTATATAGCAAGTTCAAAGTCTGACTGGGCCGCATAAGAACCTGTCTCAAAATTCAAAATAGAGGCTAGACAAATGGCTCAGTAGCTAAAGCACTGTTTGATCTTTCAGGGGACCCATATTCAATTCTCAGCATCCCCATGGCAGCCAACAACCATCTCTCACTCCAGTTCCAGGGGATCCCATGCCCTTTTCTGGCCACCTTAGACACTGCATGCATATAACCAGCCATGCAGAAGCAAAACACCCACATACCTAAAATGAAATGAAATAAACCTGAACTGGGAGTATCTGTGTACCCACTCAAAAGTTCGCATTTCAGGAGGACATCTTTTTTTTCCCCCTTGAGACAAGGCTTCCCTGTGTTCTCTGTGTATCCTTGACTGTTCTGGAACTCACTCTGTAGACCAGGCTGGCCTCAAACTCAGAGATCCACCTGCCTCTACCTCCCGAGTGCTGGAATTAAAGGCGTGCACCACCACCACCCAGTCCCTAGTTTCTTTCTTGAAGAAATTTGTAAAAACTGTTTTTACATGTATGTGTATATGATTATGTGAATGTATGGCATGTGTGTGGATGCTGGCAGAGGTCAGAAGAGGGATATCTCAGAGCGGTAGTCACAGGTCACTGTGAGACACCAGATATGAGGCTGAGTATTGAACTCAGATGCTCTGGAAGAGCAAGTAGCGCTGAGCCATCTTTCCAACTCTTAATTTCCTCTCTAGTGCTATGATAAAATATTCTGATAGAAGCAACTTAAGAGAAAAAGGGCTTCTCCTAGTTCACAGTTCAAAATACCGTCTGACATGGTGGGGAAGTCACAGCAGCAGGACCTAGAGGCTCAGCTGTCGAGTGATTCTAGATTCTGTGAAGTTCACGGCACTGACCATCACTCTGCACCACCAGTTAAAGGCTTCGCCAATAAGAACCACAGCTGAGGAAGCAAATCACACTTTCCTCTACATTAAGAAACTTACTTGGAGTGACTTGGGCAAGTTTGATTGTCACATCATCCTGGAGTTACAATGTCATCGTAGGAACAGGAGCCAAAGTAGGGCAATGGAAAGGGGAATGGACTGTGAAGGAAATGAAATGCAGTTCTCCCAGCCCCGTGAGCTTGTGGCTCATCTCCCACAGGAAACTGGCTCTTGGCTGTACTGCAAAGAAGCATTTTCCTTTCTGTCGTTTGGGATTTCTACAGTCCTTAGAAGAGAACTATGGGTCAGAAGAGTAGAAGGCACTGCCAGAATTCAACTCTCCCACAATGGCTATCCTACTGGTAAGTCCCTCCCGCCCCTTTCAGAATGGCTTTTAACCCTGTATTGGTTAGTTTTGTGTTGACTTGACACAAACTACAGTAATTTGGGAAGATGGATTCTCAAGTGGGAAAATGCCTCCATAAGATTAGTCTATAGGCCGGGGCAGCAGTGGTGCACAATTTTAATCCCAGCACTTGAGAGGCAGAGGCAGGTGGATCTCTGAATCCAAAGCCAGTCTAACCTACAGAGCAAGTTCCAGGCCAGCCAGGGCTCCATCTTGTCTAAAAAAAAAGAGAGAGAAAGAAAGTAAAAAAGATGTGAGCATTTTCTTTCTTTTTTCTTTTTTCCTTTTTCTCATTTTTCGAGACAGAGTTTTTCTGTGTAAAAGAGCCCTGACTGTCCTGGACTCTCTTTATAGACCAGGCAGGCCTCGAACTCACAGAGATCCACTTGCCTCTGTCTCCCAAATGCTGGGGTTAAAGGTGTGCACCACCACACCCGGGGAGAGCATTTTCTTGATGGATTAATAATTAATGTGAGAGGGCTTTGTGGTGCCACTCCTGGGCAGGTGGTATAAGAAAGCAGGCTAGAGCCGGGTGTGCTGGTACACACCTGTAATCTCAGCACTGGAGAGTCAGAGGCAGGTGGATCTCTGTGAGATGGAGGCCAGCCTGGTCTACAAAATGAATCCAGTACAACAAGGGCAATTACACAGAGAAACCCTGCCTCAAAAAACTAAAAACAAAACAAACAAGCAAAAAACAACAACAACAAAATAAAAAAACAGGCTAAGCAAGTCACGGGGGTAGTGACAGTCAGTAAGCAGTGCTTTTTCATGGTCTCAGGTTCAGTTTTTTTTTTTTTTTTTTTTTTTTGGTTTTTTCGAGACAGGGTTTCTCTGTGTAGCCCTGGCTGTCCTGGACTCACTTTTGTAGACCAGGCTGGCCTCGAACTCACAAAGATCCACCTGCCTCTGCCTCCCGAGTGCTGGGATTAAAGGCGTGCACCACCACCACCCGGTCTCAGGTTCAGTTTTTGCCTTCAGCTTTTCTTCAGCTTCCTGCCTTAACTTTTTTTTCCCTTTTCTTTTTGGAAAGAAGAATCCAATCCATCTTTCAGGGAGCCTCCTTAAGACAGAACAACTCAAAATAGTTTCAGGGCTGGTCACATGCCTTTAATCCTAGCTAAGGGAAAGGAGTTTCTGAGCTTCAGAATAGCCTGGTTTACAATTTGCGTTTCAGAGCATCCAGGGTTACACAGATAAACTCTGTCTCAAAACATAACAAACAAAGAATATATAGTTTCAGGAAGTCCCTGAAACTGACCAGATTCACTAGGTCTCCTCCCTCTCAGAATAAATAAAAAGACACTCTCAGACAAGCCAAGCTTTCTGGAAGAGGTTTAGATCAACTGAGCCACTTGGAAAGGACACTTTCCCGCCTGGCTGTGCAGTGTGTCTCAAGTTCCCAACTTTAGTGAGCTTTCATGGATGCTGGATGGCCTTTGATGAGGCAGCTGCCTTGGAGTCATTTCTGCTTCTGTAATTAATTAATCCCAATACATCTTATTAAACTTTGGTGGTGTCTCTACTTTGGTCTGTCATCAGTTGCCTACCTAGGGTGAGTAGATGTGTATGTTGCATCTTCCCAGCGCTAGAAACCCTAAGACAAATCTAAACTTGTTATATAGTTGCCAATAAAGACCGTGAATGTTTAAGCATCTTGCCTACACCTTCCAAGTATGCACTACCACACCCAGTTGATGTGATATTGGGGATCAGACCCAGAGCATCACATGCACGAGGCAAACAATTTATCAACTAAACTGTATTTATAGCCCCTTGTGAGGGTTCTTAAAATCACCAAAGAGCTTCTTCATCACTTTTATCAGGCCTTATAATAAAGAACACCTAACTGGGAGATTATATAACAACTTCTATTTGCAGACCACTTTATAGTTTGCAAAGCTCTTCACATAGATTATTTTAGCACTGGGGCTATTGCTGTGCAAATCTAGCTGCCTGAAGGAGATCTCAGGCACTCTTACCATGCTATTCCATGACAGGATAATACATTAGTATGTGGACAGCACCTCAGTAAATGCTGAAGGTGTTTATTGTTCTTTTGCTTTGGTTTTTGCGCAGTGGTCTAACATTTCTGACGCTACCCAAAATTGTGTACATATAATTTCGTTTTTGTGTTGTAGGGGATCGGACCTAGTACCTTATGCATGCTAAACACATGCTGTACCACTGAGGTATTTATCCAGCCCCAAAATTGTATATATATATATATATATAAAATTTATATATAATTTAACACCAATGCATGTAAATGTATTTACTTATATGCCATGTGTATTTAGCAAATTTTAATATACTTTTAAAATTTTGTATAAAAATGAGCAACTTAAAAATAGTTGAGAAAGAATGAAGGAAATAAAATACAATAATTTTAATTATTACTTAAATGTACCAACTATTTTACGAAGGTTGCTTAAGTAGAGAAACTTTTTTTTTCTTTTTTTTCTTTTTTTTTTTTTTTTTTGTTTTTCAAGACAGGGTTTCTCTGTGTAACAGCCTGGCTGTCCTGGACTCACTCTGTAGACCAGGCTGGCCTTGAACTCACAGAGATCCGCCTGCCTCTGCCTCCCAAGTGCTGGGATTAAAGGCGTGCGCCACCACCGCCTGGCGAGAAACTTTTTTTCAGGTTTTATTTTACTTTTATGTGTGTGTGGAGGGTTGTTTTGTTGAGATAGGGTCTCAGAGAGCCCAGGCTGGCCACGAACTCAGTATGAAGCCAAAGACACCTTGAGTGCTTGAGCCTCCTGCCTTCATTTCCCAAGGGTGGAGGACAGAGCAGGCCTCTGAGTGTCTTTTTCTGTGCCCTCTGCCTTTTTCACTCGGGACTGGCTCTCACCGAGCTGGGAACTTACTCTTTCAGCTAGGCTGCTGCGAGTGAGCTCTCAGGATCTACCTTTCTGAGCCCCTCAATACGACCCAGGTTGACAGAAGCATGATTGGATATATACCATTTTCAAACTGTGGTTGCTGTAGATCTCAACTCAGAGACTCATGATTGCAGAGCCAATACTCTTACCAGCTGAGCAGTCCCCAGCATTTTTAACTTTCTTTTCCCCTCTTCTTTTTTCTCTTGTTCTTCCTCCTTCTTCTCTTTTGTCCCTTCCCTACCTCTTAATGAACTGTTTATATGTCTCAAACTTACTATCCTCCTGCATCAGCCTTTTCCAAGTAGTAGGATTATAGGTAGAGAGGATATTTTTTTAAATCTAGCTTTTCTAACTCTTGTGCTAAAATAATGTAAAGTCTACCTGAGTCTAAGAATGTATTTTGGTTGATAACTGCCATAGCTAGAAAAACTTATGCAGATCCAAACTGAAAGTCATCATTAGATGTTCTTAATATATTCATTTTTTAATATATAAGTTTTTGTTTGTTTGTTTTGTTTTGAGACAGAGTTTCTCTGTGTAGCTCTGGCTGTCCCAGAACTCACTCTGTGACCAGGCTAGCCTTAAACTCACAGAGATCCACCTATTTCTGCCTCATGAGCACTGGGATTAAAGGCACACACCACCTCTTCTGGATTATAATGTTATTTTCAGTTATTTTTTTTTAATGTTGGGACTGGAGAGATGGCTTAAAAGTTAAGAGCGCCTGTTGCCCTTGCAGAGGGTCAGTTCCTCCACAACCATTCATAACTCCAGTTCTAGGGGATTGGATGCCCTCTTCTGACCTGTAAAAACACCAGGCATGCAGGTGGTACACATACATACGTGCAGGTAAAATACTCAAACATATAAAGTATATAAATCTAAAAGATTGTGTGTGTGTGTACAATGACCTCTATAACACCTGAGGAACTGTTCACCTTGTGTTTGGAGGCAATGAGTCCATCATTCAGACCTGGAGCTTACTATTTAGCTGAGGTTTAGTTGGTCAATAAACATCAGGGAGCTTCTATCTCTGCTTCCCCAACCCTTGGATTCAAGATATGCCTAGCATTTTATGTGGGTGCTCAGGATATGAATTCAGGTCCTCCAGCTTTCACAGTTAGTAAGTACTTCACTGATTGAGTTATCTCTCTAGCCCAAATTCAAAATCTTTTCAATAGTCAGATGGTGGTGTTGAATGCCTTTAGTCTCAAAACTCAGGAGACAGAGGTAGGCGGATCTCTGAGTTTGAGATCAGCCTGGTCTACAGAATGAGTTCTAGAACAGCCAGGGCTACACATAAAAACCCTGCCTCGGAGGTGGGGGAGGCCGGGCACAGAGGCAGATCTCTGTGAGTTTGAGGCCAGCCTGGTCTAAAAAGTGATTCCAGGACAGCCAGAGCTCTGTTACACAGAGAAACCCTGTCTCGAAAAACAAACAAACAAAAACAAAAATAAAAGGCTGGGCATACTGGCACCTTAGCACATGCTTTAATTCCAGCACTTGGGAAGCATAGGCAGGTGAGTGTGAGGCCAACTTGTCTACCTACATAGCAAATCAAGTCAGTCAAAGCTACAGAGTAAAACCCTGTCTCAAAAAATAAAATATTTGGGGCTGGTGTGATGGCTCAGCGGTTAAGAGCACTGATTGCTCTTCCAAAGGACCCAGGTTCAAATCTGAGCACCCACATGGCAGTTCATAGATCTCTGTAATTGCCGGGCATGGTATTGCATGCCTTTAATGCCTTTAATCTCAGCACTCGGGAGGCAGAGGCAGTCGCAGTCGGATCTCTGTGAGTTCAAGGCCAGCCTGGTCTAAAAGTGAGTCCAGGACAGTCAAAGATACAGACAGAAACCCTGTATTTTATGTGCATTGGTGTTTTGTCTGCAAATATGTCTGTGTGAAAGTGTTAGACCTTGGAGTTACAGACAGTTGTGAGCTGCCATATAGGTACTGGGAACTGAACTGGGTCCTCTGGAAGAGCAGTCAGTGTTCTTAATCACTGAGTCATCTCTCCAGCTCCCAAAAAATAAAATATTTTCAACAACAAATTATTCAAAGAAATGTTCAGTATGATGGCTAGTAGATATTTTTTAGTTTTAATATCTGACTTATTTTTTCCAAAATTATAGTGTTTAATCTAACATTCAATATTCCCAGGCTATGGAATTCAGGCTCTCGTTTAATAGTACAATTTGTTCATATTTGGACATTTAAACATGTATTGAAGATGCCAAGCAACAAGAACTCTGGATGTCTGAGTTTTACTTAGTCTGTTCCCAATTCTTTAGGAAGAATTTGAGTTCTCTGCAAGCTTTGCGGAATCCTGAGCCTGTCATTTACAAACCACTGGCTGCACCCTGTGTGTGTGGGACGCCGACACCAGCTCCTGTGTGGATCACAGAAGGCTTTGCAGACTCAGCAGGGCTTGGATTCATCCACAGCCTGCGCAGAGCTGGAGTCATGTATGAGCCTGCACCAGGACAGTGATTCCTACTAGCTGAATGCTCTCCCCAGGTGATCTGAAGTCTTGCTTTTTACTGCCTGTACAAGCAACTTACAAGATCACAGATTCTAACCCTGGCAGGGAACCAACAGCTCTCCACTTTATCCTCCTGACTGAAGCACAGAAAAAGGAAGCCCAGTGATGGTGCGTTCACCTTTAATTCCAGCACTTGGGAGGCAGAGGTCTGGGGCCTCTGAGTTCTAGGCTAGCTTGGTCTACAGAGTTAGTGCCAGTACAGGCAGGATCCTCAGAGAAACCCTGTCTCAAAACAAAACAAAAAACAAAACAAACAAAAAAAAACAGAAACAGAAACAAAACAAAAGGGAAAAGAAGAGTTCTGGGTCAGAGTCCAAGTGCAGCTCTCATCCGGCTGTGCTATCATGTGTTCTAGAAAACACTCCAAAGAAGCCACATGCCGTTCTGCAGATCAAAGCAACAGGCATTATTTAGGGTCATGCCCATGGTCTACCCAGTTTTCAGTGTGAATGAACACGAGACCATGATTTGCTGCAACCAGCAGCTTTTGAAAGAGCTGCTTTGTAGTGCCCTTTAGTAAAAGTACTATTACCAAAACCAAAACCAAACCAAACCAAAAAAAAAAAAAAAACCCAAAAAACAAAAAACCCCAAACAAAGGTAATAGCAAGCCTGGCGTAGTGACACATGCCTTTAATCCCAGCACTCTGGAGGCAGAGGCAGGTGGATCTCTGTGAGTTCGAGGCTAGCCTGGTCTACAAAGTGAGTCCAGGACAGTCAGGGGTACACACAGAGAAACCCTGTCTTGAAAAAATCCAAAAAAAACCCAAACCAAAATAACAACAGGGAAAATCCACGCATCTATACATGGGATTTCATGGCCACTGTCTGAAACTGGTGCAATAGTATTCCTTGCACCTCTTTATCAGATTATCATCTTGAAAATACTCATATGAGACGCACTTGTTCTTCCTGTACCTGGTGGCTCATCAGCTGGCAATGAATGACATCAGGCCACCAGGCAGAGGTTTTATTGTGAAATCAGGAAACAAAGCAAACTCTGGGTTAAAAGTACCTCAAAACCACAACCTGAAACAAAAGGTTTTGTTGGTGTTTACAAGGCAGGTTTCCACCGCTCACATTCAGTTCTACCATCGTGGAAAAATTCTCAGGTCAAAAACCAAAAACAAACAAACAGAATCTGGGAAAACCTGGCACCAACCAGAATGTTTCTTTTGCTCATGAATCCAACCAGCCCACTATTCCCTTCTAGTCTTTGCATTTCCTGCTCCCTCTGTCTAGAACACCCTCCCCTCTTCCTCTAAGTAGTCAAGAGTCACCTTCTTTTACACTTTATTATTTTATGTGTATGGGTGTTTTGCATGCATGTGTGTCTGTATACCATTTGTGTGAAGTGCCTGAGGAGGCCAGAACTAGAGTTATAGATGCTGTGAGTGTTAATGTGGGTGCAGGGAATTGAACATTAAAAATGAGAAATTCGGGCTGGAGAGATGGCTCAGCGGTTAAGAGCACTGGCTGCTCTTCCAGAGGTCATGAGTTCAATTCCCAGCAACCACATGGTGGCTCACAACCATCCATAATGAAATCTGGTGCCCTCTTCTGGCCTGCAGATATACCTGCAGACAGAACACTGTATACATAATAAATAAATCTTTAAAAAAAAATAAAAATGAGAAATTCTCTGGAAGAGCAGCCAGTTGCCCTTAACCCAGGCTGGCCTCCAACATACTATTTCGTAGAGGCTGGCCTTGAACTCATGGACCTCCTGCTTCTACCTTCCAAATGCCAATATTACTAGACAATGAGTTCAAGGCCAGGCTAGGTGACCTGACAACCTGTCTCAAAGAGGGTGGTAGTGATGGTGGCAAGCGAGATAGCTTAGTGGGTAAAGTGTCTGTGTTCACTCCCCACAACTAGGGGAGGTGGGAGGAGAGAGTCAATGTCACAACATTGTCCTCTGACTGCTGCACTTGCTCTGTGGAGCACATAAAATTATAATTGAAAATTTTGTATTTCTAAAGTTTTTATGTGTACGAGTGCTGCCTGGATGTGTGTTTGTGCGGCTCGAGTGCCCCGTGCCTTTGAAGACCAGAAGAAAGCATCAGATCCCCTAGAACTAGAGCTACAGACAATTGTGACCTCTCATGTGGGTGCTGGGAATCAAACCTGGGTCCTCTGGAAGGTAAGTGCTCTTAATTGCTGACTCATTGGTCTGGACTTGTGGGGACCCAGGGATATGGAGGCTTATGAAAAAACGCCTAATTTCTGGGAAAATGAAAGTATCTTGTGGGAAATATATAAGATGGTGCTGGCCTGAAGGTGCCGGGGAGGAGTTGAAGCCCCATCGTGAGTACAGCTAAGCAAGACTTCCATGCTTGTGATCAGTGCATGATCACCATGTTACCAGACTATGTGGTATGACAGGATGACCTTTAATGTGATTGGCCGACATATCCCCATATGGAAATCCCCCATTTGATTCTGTATATAAGCCAGAGAAGGAAACATTAAAAATGAGAAATGCTTAGACATCACCCTGTCGCGTCTGTTTGTCTTCAGAGTGATGGCTGGATGTTCAGGTAGGCAGCACATTCATCTTTCCCTGAAGCCCCTTGTGTGTGTGTTGAGGGTCGCCACATGGTCCTAATAATAAAATTTCAGACAACATCCCTTTTGTGTGTCACTTTCTGCCTCTACGCTTCTACTTTCAGCCTATCACATTTTAGAATCCTTGGAATTTGGGCTTACAGTTTTTTAATTATAGGAAAGGTGTTCAATCAGGATCTAGGAGTGATATGAAAATGAAAGAAAGCAGACATCTCCAGAAGCAGGATTGCTCTTGTAATCAGAACGACTGAAGGGCTGTAGTCTCTCCAAGGAAATGAGACCACCTGCGTGTACCATGGGGGTCTTGGCATTTTAAAGGACAGAAAAGGAGGAACTTTGGGGATGGGAGAGTCCATCTGCAAGGCAACTCTGCACAGTCTGGAAGGGTAGATACCAACGGGTTTTATTGCTTTTGGGTTTATTGTTGTTTGTTTTGAGACAGGAACACATTGTGTAGCCTTGTCTGGTCTAGAACTCACAGTGTTGCCCAGGCTAGACTCAAACTTAAGCAATTCATCTGCTTTGTCCTGGGTGGGCTATAAGCATAAGCCATCATGTTTGATTAAGAAAGTAACATTGGGGCTGGAGAGATGGCTCAGTTGTTAAGAGCACTGGCTGCTCTTCCATGAGACCCAGGCTCAATTCCCAGTACCCACATGGCAGCTCACAACTGACTATAATTCCAGTTGCAGGGAATCTGACACCTTGCACAGATATACATGCAGGCAGAACATATAAAATTAAAAAAAAAAGAAAGAAAATAACATTATAGGTGATGGTGGTGCATGCCTTTAATCCCAGCGAGGCAGAGGCAGGTGGATCTCTGTGAGTTTGAGACCAACCTGGTCTACATAGAGAGTTCCAGGACAGCCAGGACTACATGATGAGACTCTCTCTCAAACAACAACAAAATCCACACATGAAGCAAAGCAAAACAAAACCAGCAAATAAAAGAGATGAGCATTCTTATCATTAGAAGGTGACACCATGCTGAAGTGGACCTATATAAGCCTATTCAAATAACCTTGATTTTCCCTCATAATCTTCCTAGTTACTGTCTTACAATTTTTTTTAGGATTCATATTTATTTGTTTATTTATTTATTTACGTTTTTCGAGACAGGGTTTCTCTGTATAACAGCCCTGGCTGTCCTGGACTCACTTTGTAGACCAGGCTGGCCTCGAACTCGCAAAGATCTGCCTGCCTCTGCCTCCCAAGTGCTGGGATTAAAGGCGTGCGCCACCACTGCCCGGCCTATTTTGTTTTGTTTTGTTTTAAGTTATCAGATAGTCATTTATTGAAATATTTTCTTGTTGCTTCTTAACTGGCTGGGCACTCCACTGTGCCACTGTTGATGTCATCTATGATGTCATGA
>CAJQZJ010000309.1:6804000-6819869 GCA_907164525.1 Lophiomys imhausi | reverse complement strand
CTTTTTTCGGAGACAGACCCAGGGGACCGATCTTGGGGGCCAAGGCGAATGTGGCGCCGACCTCGCCTCCGGTGCACCTCAAGTACACAACTTTGATCTCGTTGGGGTCGAACTTGAGCGGCATGGTGGAGGCGGATGGTGTCGGATGAACCCGGATCCGGGACGACCGAAGAGTGTTGCACCACAGCCTTCTCCGAGCCGAAAGCCGAAAAAGCTATTTTGTTTTCGTTTTTTTTTTTTTTTTTTTTGAGACAGGGTTTCCCTGTGTAGTATGTCTGTCTGTGTAGCTTGGCAGTCTTGGAGTTGACTGTAGAAGGGTGTGCGTATTCCGGGCGTGGTGATGCATCTATAATCTCAGCACTTGTGAGGCTGAAGCAGGCAGATCTCTGTGAGTTCGAGGCCAGCCTGGTCTACAAAGTGAATTCCAGGACAGCCAGTACTGTTAATACTGAGAAACTCTGTCTCAAAAAACAAACAAAGAACAGTGTGTGCCACCATCGCCCATTCATCATCCATCTGTCCGTCCATCCATCCATCCATCCATGCATATATCCATATTTGGGTTTTCCAGGCAGGGTTTCTCTGTGGCCTTGGCTGTCCTGGACTCCTTCTGTAGACCAAGCCTGCCTCTGCCTCCCTAGTGCTGGGATTAAAGGCCTGTTCCACCACCGCTTGACTCATTCTTATTTTTAATTATGTATATACATGTTTCTGTGCTTATGCGCACATGAGAGTGCAGGGGCCTGCAGAGTCCAGAAAAGGGTGTCTGGTCTTCTGGAGCTGGAGTTACATACAGGTAGTTGTGAGCCATCTGCCTAGGTGCTGGAAACAGAATTCAGGCCCTCTTGGAAAGCAGCAAGCTCTCTTAACCATTAAACCAGCCACTGACATACAGTTTTTTGTTTTGTTTTGTTTTTTGAGACTGAGTTTCTCTGTGTATTCTTGGCTGTCCTGGACTCGCTTTGTAGACCAGGCTGGCCTTGAACTCAGAGATCCACCTGCCTCTGTCTCCCTAGTGCTGGGATTAAAGGCATGCGCCACATTAATTCAAGTTACGTCTCCATCACAGCCCCCTCCCTCCACCCCTCCCAACCTGCAGTTCTTAATTCAAACCCATTTTAGGACACCCCCAGGATTGGTGCTTGGCTAGATCAGCTTTTTATTTTCCTCTACATTATTGTTTTAATTAAAAAAAAATGAGGCAGGCAGATCTCTGTTTGAAGCCAGCCTGGTCTACAGAGTGAGCTCCAGTACAGCCAGGGATACACAGAGAAACCCGGTCTTAAAAAAACAAAACAAAACCCCAAACAACAACAAAGCTGCATTGTCAGGTATGGTGACACACGCCTTCTATCCCAGCACTCAGGAGGTATAGGCAGGCAGATGTCTGTGAGTTCAAGGCCAGTCTGGTCAACAAAGTGAGTACAGGATGGCCAGGGCTATTACACAGAGAAACCCTGTCTCCAAACCCGTCCCCCCCCCACCACCAAAAAAAAGCTTCATTAAGGGACTAGAGGGATGGCTCAGTGGTTAAGGTATTTCAGAGGACCTAGGTTCAATTCCAAGCACCCAAGTTCAAGGCAGCTCACACCTGTAACTCAAAAAAAAATTTTTGAGATAGTGTTTCCCTGGAGACTGAACTCACTTTGTAGACCAGGGTGGCCTCGAACTCACAGAGATCCCCCTGCCTCTGCCTCCCGAAAGATGGGATTAAAGGAATGTGCCACCATGCTTGGCCAAACCCAATTTTTAAAAAAATCTACATAACAATATACAAGTTATACACACTTATGGAGTCATCTTCATAAGGAGTACAGGATGTTTCTCACACACAGGGTATTCTTTAAATTAGGTTAAAAATATCTTCTCAGATATAGTTCATGGTAAAAACATTCAAAATCTTTTTTTTTGAAAAATAGAGCATATGACCGTTATCTATAGTCACTTTGCTGTGCAACAGCATACCAGATTTTCTCGCTTTTATCTGACCCCTACAGGGTGTCACAGTATATAGCCCAGGCTAACTCTTCATGCCTCTCCCTCCTCAGTGCTGAGAATTACAGAGTTGGCGCATGCCACCATGGATACTGCCCTTCCCTACAGTATCCAAGAAGTAAAATACATCTGTAACATGAGAGGAAGGAATCAAATGTTAAAACTGATTGGCTATGTAGAGGCACTTATTATATAGGTGGGCAAAAGGGGATATTAAGTCACACTTGGATTTCTTTTTATTTTTTGGTTTTCGAGACAAGAGTTTCTCCGGCTGTTCAGGAACGCACTCTGTAGACCAGGCTCGCCTTGAATTTAGAGATCCGCCTGGCTCCGCCTCCGGCGTGCTGAGATTAAAAGCGTGCGCCATCAATTGCCGGGCGCCTTTAATCCCAAGCACTCGGGAGTTAGGCAGGCGGATCTCTATGAGTTAAAGGCCAGCCTGGTCTATAAAGTGAGTCCAGGACAGCCAGGGCTACACAGAAAATCCTTGTCTCGAAAAACCATTTAAAAAAAAAAAGGCATGCGCCACCACTGCCCAGTTTAAGCAATCTGGTTCCATCAGTCCCAACACACAGGCGACGCCCCAGTTTTTACCGAGTTAAGAGAAAAAAAAACCACCCCTACCAGTACGCTCCACGCGCTACTCAGGAAGAGGCGGAGCAACCAGGGGCGGGTCTAGCCCGAGGAGGCGGAGCAGTCTAGGGGCAGTTCCGGGGACGGGACAGTGGCAATCCTCTGTGGCAATCCCGAGGGGGCGGGGCGGTTCCGAGGGGCGGGGCCAAAAGTACAGCTGTCCCGGGGCGTTTGGCGGGAAGTTGTCTCAGCTGAGGAGCTACCTGCGTCGGCGCTGCCTCGTACGTAGCTCCTCCTGTTTTCTCCCAGGCTTCTCAGTCTTCGCTTCGTTATTTTGCTGTAGGGCTTGATATCTCTTCACGGAGTGCGTCATGGCTCCCAAGAGAACCCCAGAAACCCAGAGGCCCCCCAGCGTTGCGGTGCTCCTCAACAGCAGTAGCCGCAGAAGTCCTCCGGCGCCGCTGGCAGCGCCGACGCCGGCGCGGGAACCCGAAGCCAAGAAGTTGTGTGCGCAGGGTCTCGGTACGGCCTGGGTGCTCTCGCGAGGCCGAAGTTGGGGTGGTGGATGCTTGTGCCTAGGATCCTGAAGCAGTTCCTGGTCCCTGTCACTTCAGGCTGTGGTCGAGGGTTCGAACCCCAGGCCTCCAGTACGCTAAGCAAGTGGTCTGCCACTGAGCTAACTTTTCAGATTGCATTTTATTTGCCAGTTCATTGACACCACAGAGTTTAAGTTTAACCACCCCGCACCTCCACCCCAGGTGACCGGAGGGATCAGATGCCCTCCACTACTATAGACCCATAGTCCTCATTTTCTTTCCTTGCTCCAGAAGTTTTACACTGTGTCAAAGTAGCCTTCCCTTTCCTAGCCTCGTGGCTGCTGAATTTCCATGGTCAGTGTTGTTGGCTGTATGGGCTTGGGTTTCAGCTCTGAGAGGTGACATTCCCTCCCTCTTCAGGAAGCTCATTCTCAGAGGTTTAGCAGGGCTTGAACCTGGGGCAGTAAGGAATGTGAGTTGATAGAGTAGTTTCGAATCCGTGAGAAGAAAGGAAAGTTGTCTAGAGAAAGGACCTACAAGATCGGGTCCACCAAGAGGGCTTGGTAATTCAGTGTTGCTTTATTCTCATTGTACTCCGATTTACTTCCCCCTCCCTGAAGCAACATTCAATTTAGAGTTTATCTAAACCCTACTAAATTCTTCTGGTTTCCACTCAAGTAATAATTGCTCATTACATTATTTATTTAAATATAGAGTCTTGCTGTGTAGCCCAGGCTAGCCTCAAATCGAAGGTGTTTCTGCTGTAGACTTCATGCTAGGATTACAGTTATTATGCACTACTGTGTTTGGATACCTCTTACATAATTTTGGTAGAATATTACACTTTATTTCCTAACCAGTTACTCCTATGCTGTCCTAGGAATTTTGATTGTGATTTTAAGATTATTCCACAACTCCCACTAATTTGTCATCCCACACAAGAAAGAAAAGTCTGCAAGTGTACTTTATTGTGTATCTCTTTGGCTCAGCTCTAAGGAACCCTGCAAGGTCATATTTGGTTTCACTTCAGAATTACTGTTAGAAGGAGTGTTTAGGGGAAGGGTTATTATTTCTTGGGTTGAGTGAGAATCAACAGTGCATGGAAAGGCTTTTGGGACATGTTGAGACAGATTCTCTATATTGAATGAAATGGCAAAAACCTTTCCTGAGATTGTGGAGAGGAAAATGTATGTGTTTGTCTTTGGCAGTTTTTAGCAGGAAATGTGAGTCATGCTTGGCAGAGTTGTCTAGCCTGCAGATCCCTCCTGGGAGCAGCAGCATCATCATCAGGGATCTTTACCAGCATAGGCTGGGCAAAGCCAGCTGGGCATCACTGCAGCAGGTGAGATGTTTCCTGCCTGAGGTACTCAAAGGTTCACATAGCTTTTCAACTATTGCACACTCTAACTAGATGACAGATTGGTTCAGCAAATTGCCAGAATAATCAGGTCACCCTGGCTATGATGACTGGCCCACTGGATACTCAAGGAGAAAAAGTTTTACTCTGTAAACATCCCAGCTGGGATGTACTGTCCTCTTGCTTTCCAGGATTAGTTAGTTCACATACATTGCACATATATTTGATGCACAAGGCCTGGGAAGACTTAGTCTTAATGCTTTTCCATGAAAGAGCCAGAGATTGGCAGTTTACTCAGGACTTGAGTTTAATTTTAATTTATGTTTTTGAGAAAGGATCTCACTATGTAGCCTTGGCTGGCCTGGATCTCTGTATATAGACCTGACTGACTTCAGTCTCACAGAAATTTACCTGCCTGTATCTCCTGATTACTGGAGTTAGAGGCAGGCACCACCAGGCCCAGCTCAGGACATGAGTTTTAATTCAGTGAATTCAGATTAATTCTATTTTTTTCTGTACTAGGGTCTCCAGAAGTCTTTTTTGCGCTCTCTGGCTTCTTACCAGATATTCCAAAAAGCTGCCCCCTTTGACAGGAGGACTACATCCTTGGAATGGCATCCAACTCATCCCAGTACTCTGGCTGTGGGCTCCAAAGGGGGAGATATCATGATCTGGAACTTTAGCATAAAGGAAAAGCCTATCTTCCTTAAAGGGGTAAGTGGTTCAGGTGCCAGATGGTTATGCTATACAACTATTTACTGGAGGAATAGAAGGAATGTTGATACCCAGTAGCAAGATGGTTGGGAGCAAAAGTAACTGGATATTTTCTTTTTCTTTTGGTTTTTTGAGACAGGGTTTCTCTGTGTGGCTCTGGCTGTCCTGGACTCACTTTGTAGACCAGGTTGGCCTTGAACTCACAGAGATCTGACTGTCTTTGCCTCCCAAGTGCTGGAATTAAAGGCTTAGGCCATCACACCCAGCAACTGGGTGTTTTCAAGCTTATAAATGGTAACAAAAAACTAAAATATGTTTTGAATGCTAACCTTTAAAATATTAGAAGGTACAGACTAAGTTGTTCATAGAGTCTAACCTTCTTCCTCCTCCTCTCTTTCTTCTTCTCATCTTCTTTTTGAGATGGAGTTTCATTATGTAGCTTGGTTGGCCTGGAATGCACTATGTAGACCAGGCCTGCTTCAGATTCATAGAGATCTGTCTGCCTCAGCCATGCCCTTCTGTATTCTTACTTAACCTCATTTTGTCTGTCTTTTCTGTGTTAGTTAAATTTTCATTGCTGGGACAATGCACAAGATAAATGATTTAAAGAAAGAAAGGCAGTTGTGGAGGATTTGGTCCATGCTTGTTTCCTCTAGTTTGTTTGGCTTATGGGCATCATGGTAGAAGAGCATGGTTGAGCAGAGCTGCTCAAATCATAACAGTCAGGAAGTGGAGAGACTACATTGCAAGGATCTGGAGTAAGTCATGCCCTTGAAATGCATGTCTCCCGGTGACCTGCTTCCTCTAACCAGGCCCTGTGTCCTATTAGCCCATTCAGTTTGAAACTCATCAATAAATTAAAGCAGGGATGAAGTTCGCACCCTCATGATGCAGTCACCTTTCAATAGTGCCATCATCTGGAGACCAGACCTTCAATATATGAGTCTTTGTGGGAGGGACACAGTTCATACCCAAACCATAGTGCTTCCCATGGGTTCAGGTACACCAGCTACTTCTGTTCCTGAAACTGGGGCTCTACTTGTTTTTTTTTTTCCCCTTTGGCTGGAGTTCTCTTTTCTATAGTTTTCTCATGGCTGCCTCCCACTTAGAGTTCAAGTTCCTGCTTAATCTTCCTTTTAAATTTTTAAAAATTATTTATTTTAATTTTGTGTATGAGCTACACAGTGAGACCATGTCTCAAAAAATCACCAAATCAAACCAAATAAATACAAATAAAAATAAAAACCTAAGTGGGGATGTTCTGTGGTAAAGCGTTTTCCCTGCATGCATGTATGTGTGCCCCATGCACACCTGGCGCCTTCAGAGGCTACAAGTGAGCGTCAGACCCTTTGGAACTAGAGTTATAAATGGTTGTGGACTGCCAGATAAGTGCTGAGAACCAAACTTGGCTCTTTTGCCAGAGCAACAAGCGCTTTTTAACAACTAAGCTAAATCCCCAGCTCCCAATCTCCCTTTTAATGTTTATTTTTTAAACAGGATTTCACTATGTAGATTTCTTGGCCTAGAACTGTGTAGACCAAGTTCGCCTTGAACTTGTAAAAATTCATCTGCCTCACTGGGCATGGAGGCGCACGCCTTTAATCCAAGCACTTGGGAGGTAAAGGCAGGTGGATCTCTGTGAGTTCAAGGTCAGCCTGGTCTACAAAGTGAGTCCAGGACAGTCAAGGATACACAGAGAGATCCTGTCTCTAAAAACCTAAAAAAAAAATTAATTAATTAAAAAATAAAAAAGATTTATCTGCCTCTGCCTCAAGAGTGCTGGTATTAAAAGCATGTGCCACTATGCCTGGCTTGATCTGTCTTGTTAAAGAGGAACTATACCCCACTCCACTTAATCACTTCCTGATAATTGTCCTGCTTCACAATGTTCCCAAATATTTATCAGTACTTGAAATATTGTATTTCTCTGTCTTGCCCATTGGAAAATAATCATGATGGCAGGGGCCTTTTTGTTCTGTTTTATTACCATATCCTCAGGGCCTAGGCCTTTGGCCTGGAGTAGCTGCTTTGTATTTGTTGAATGAATACTAACAATGCAGATGCCAAATACTCTAGAACATAAAAGAAGAGCCTTTGTGAGTTAGAGATGATGGTGAAGGCTTCATGGATGACTAAGAGCAATACTTAAATAATCGAAACACAATGAGGAAAGGCATGGTGCTGTCAGGTGTCAGGCAAGGTTTGAAGATTTGGTGTAGTTTTTAGGTGTTTTGTTGTCCTACCACCTGCCTCTGCTTCCCAAAGGGAAAGCCTCTGCTTTCAAAGGCAAGCCTTTTATCACAGAACATCCCCACTTAGGTTTTTATTTTTATTTGTATTTATTTGGTTTGATTTGGTGATTTTTTGAGACATGGTCTCACTGTGTAGATCTGATTGGCCTAGAACTTTCTATTTAGACCAGGCTAGACTCACAGAGATTGTCTGTCTCTGCTTCTTGAGTACTGAATTAAAAGTATGTATTAGACTGGAGAGATAGCTCAGCGGTTAAGAGCACTGGCTGCTCTTCCAAAGAACCCGGGTTCAAAGCCTGGCACACACATGGCAGTTCACAGCTGTCTGTAATTGCTGCACATGATGGTGCACACCTTTAATCCCAGCATTTAGGAAGCAGAGGCAGGTGGATCTCTGTGAGTTCAAGGCTAGCCAAGTCTACAAAGTGAGTCCAGGACAGCCAGAGATACACAGAGAAATCTGCCTTGAAAAACAAAATAAACAAAAAGTATGTGCCACCATACGTGGCTATTTGATTTTCTGGGGGTGGAGAGGGTCTCATTCTAGCCCAGACTAACCTTGAACTTGCTATGTAGCTACGAATGACTTTGAATTCCTGATGATTCTCCTATTTCCATTTCTGAAGTGTGGAATTATAGGTGTTACCATCATGCCCACCAATCCCCTTAAGAATGGTCTAAAATGCTAAGGTTTATTTTCAGTTGCTGAGGGGTTGGCTTTTTGGGAAATTTACCTTTTCTAGTTGGTAGCTGACATTGGAGAATTGTTCTATAAAAAGTGACTTTTTAGCTTTAGAACTTAAGTAAAAAACTCAATAGACTTCAAGAAGCCAAACAAGTTTTTTTTGGGGGGGAGGGGGGAATACAGTTAGTAGTAAAGAGACAGTTTGCATGAAAAAGTGTAAGTATTAATTTTTTGGATATGAATTTTTCTTTCTTTTCAAATAAAACCTGAAAGGATATGTATGGTCTCTGTGTGTGCTGTATAGTTTTGTTGTGATCCACTTTGTAGACCAGGCTGGCTTCAAATTCACAGTGATCTGCCTGCCTCTGCCTTCCGAGTGCTGGGATTAAAGGTGTACACCACCAAACCTGGCCTTGATTTTCTTTTTTTGAGACAGGCTCTTACTATGTAGCCCTTGATAGTTTGGAACTCACAGAGATCCACCTGCCTCTGTCTCCCAATTGGTGAAATTAAAGGCATATGCTACCATGTCCAGCTATTATAGTTTGATATCAGATCTGCTAGTAGTCCAGACTGGCTTTGAATTCCCTATGTAGCCAACCTCCTAATTTTAAAAAGTTCCAAAATGTATGTAGCATCAAGTACCATTTAAAAATTATTTTTAATTGCCTTAAAATACTTATAAAATACCATATTAAACACTTTATTTTTTGAGACCACTATGCTTCCCTGACTGGCCCTAAACTTCTAGGTTGGAGTGATTCCTAAATAGCTGAGACTTGGACTAGCTCACTGTACCTAGCCTAATTAATACTGTCATTAGGCAACTAGTCTTCACAGGATTTAAATGTTTTTGTGGGTAAATAAAATAAAGTACACATCGGAGTTTGCTTATGTTCTAGCTTACCATTTCTCTCACTCTAGTTTAGAGTTGGAAGAGGTGAAGTTGTATCCCAGAGAGGCTTCTTTAAATGGAAGGTTCTGGGAAGCAGCTCATTTGAAAGGCCAGGTTGGACAGGCATGGGAGACCAGGAGTCAAGGTCTGAGGTGGGTGTCAAGAAACAAATGCCAGAATTTAGAAGAAAGACAATCAGTTGCTGAGGACAGGGCTAGGTTTCCCCTCTAACAGGATAGGTAACAAAACAGGTGGCTTTCAAGAAGGGAAGTTCAAATTTAGGCCAGAACAAAAAATTCTGGCAGGAGATTTTTATTTCCCCAGGAATTTAGGACATGGGAATAGAGAAATGTGGTTACACCCGGAGGTGGTAAATAGTAGTCTAAAATATTCTAGGGAACAGCATGATGACTAACAGGAGAATGACAGATGCTGAGTTTGTGCCAGTCTGAACCTGCTTTTGTTTCTTCATACTCTCCTTCCCCCCACTTTTTTTTTTTTTGGTAGAAGATGGTGCTGAAGGGCTCCGCATATACTAAACATACTTCTGTTCCTGAGCCACACCCCATCCCCTATATTACCTTTTTTTTTTTTTTTTGGTTTTTCGAGACAGGGTTTCTCTGTATAACAGCTCTGGCTGTCCTGGACTCGCTTTGTAGACCAGGCTGGCCTCGAACTCGCAAAGATCCGCCTGCCTCTGCCTCCCAAGTGCTGGGATTAAAGGCGTGCGCCACCACCGCCCGGCTTACCTTTTATTATACATGTTATAGGTGTATATTGTTTGTTATATATGCATAGAACTGAAGTTTCTTTACACTGCCATGGAGACTGGTTTGAGCATTTGGATTTTGTGCTTCACAGGGAACTGTCTTGGAGCAGAGAAAGGGTATGATGGTGTAGAGGACTTTGTTTACCCCCAGATGCTGACAGAAAGTTAACGAGAACAATTAGGAGAACAGCAGGGCCGTGTTTTGTGGCTTTAGTCATCTGATCTTGACATCTTTCAAACCCTTGGTCAGGGACTATGCATTATATTTTCCAAATGAAAAGATCTTTAATGTATTCTTGTAAAATGTATGTCAGCAAAGCATGGTGGTACATGCCTTTAATCCCAGCACTCGGGAGGCAGAGCAGGCGGATCTCTGTGAGTTCAAGGCCAGCCTGTTCTACAGAGTGAGTTCCAGGACTACAGAGAAACCCTGTCTCAAAATACCAAGAAAAAAAATCTAAAATATCCTTTTGAACATTTCTCTGTGTATGTATAAACTATTACATACATCTGTTAATCTCTTCAGTATTGTTACATAAATATTCTAACACAGAATGTTGTACTTACATCAAATATTTCCCCAGTATGTCATACTACACGAGTACCCAAGTTGGCCTTGAACTCACTATGGAAGGGTGACTTTGAACTTTTTTACCTTTTTTTTTCTTTTTTTCTGAGACAAGGTTTCTCTGTGTAGCCTTGGCTATCCTGGAACTCACTCTGTAAACCAGGCTGATCTTGAACTCACAGAGATTCATCGACCTATGCCTCCCAAGTATTGGGATTAAAAGTGTGCACCTTGAACTTTTGGTTCTCCTGCTTCACCTGGATCACAAGCTTGTGCCATCATGCTTGACTCTGCAATTCTCCTTTCTTTCTTTCTTATTATTAGCAGTGCCTTTTTTTTTTTAGTATCTGTAATGCTGACCTTCTAAAACGTGTTGGGATGTACTCCCTCTGCTTCAGTTTTCTGGAATTTGTATAGAATTGGTATTAATTCTTCTTTAATTCTGTGCGTATGAATATGGTGTATGTGAGTGTACATGTGCTTCTGGATGCTTAGACACATATATGTGTGGAGGCCAGAAGTTGACATTGGGTGTCTTCCTTAGTCACTCTCCACTTTAGTTTTTCAGGCAGAGTCTCTTACTGAACCAGGACTTCACCAATTTGGCTAGAGTTGCTGGCAACAAATTCCAGGGATCCACTTATTTCTGCCTCCTTAGCCCACATTATAGACATGCAATACCACTGTTGCACAGCTTTTTACATGGATACTCAGAGTCAGAACTTGGGTCTTCACACTTGCACAACAACAGTTTACTAATTGAGCCATCTCCTTAGCAATCCTTAATTCTTTTTTTTTTCTTTTAGTTTTTTGAGACAGGGTTTCTCTGTGTAGCCCTGGCTATCCTAGAACTCACTTTGTAGACCAGGCTGGCCTTAAACTCACAGAGATCCACCTGCCTCTGCCTTCCAAGTGCTGGAATTAGAGGCATGCGACACTACACCAGGCCTTTAAATCTTTTTTTTTTTTTTTTTGGTTTTTTTTTTTTTTTTTTTTGGTTTGGTTTTTCGAGAAAGGGTTTCTCTGTGTAACAGCTCTGGCTGTCCTGGTCTCACTTTGTAGCCTTTAATTCTTTTATAGAATTTATTAGCAAAGCCATTTGTGTCTTTATTTTGTTTCCTTCATTTAATTTTAATATTAGGTTTTTGGGTTTTCTTTTTGTTGTTATTTTTGTATTTGTTTGTTTGTTTGAGACAGGGTTTCTTTGTGTAACAGAGACCTGGCAGTCCTGGATTCTCTTTGTAGATCAGGCTGGCCTTGAACTCACAGAGATCCACCTGCTTCTGCCTCCAGAGTGCTGGAATTAAAGGTGTGTGCCACCACGATTGCTTATTTTTATTTTTAAATATGTGTAAGTTTGAATGTCTATGTGTGGGCATCTGATCCCCTGGGGCTAGAGGTAGGCTGTTGTGAGCCAACTAATGTCAGTGCTGAGAACTGAACTTGGGTCCTCTGCAGGAACCATATGTTTTAGCTCTGTTTTTAGTTCTTTTGTTTTTTTTTTAAATTACATTTATGTGATGTTTGGGTAGGTACCATGGAATGCATGTAAAAGTTAGAGGACAACTTTCAGGAGTTGGTTCTCTCCTATAGTGTGGGCTCTGGGGGATAAACTCAGACAAGCTTAGCAGCAGTGGCTTTATCCAATGATCCACCTCACCAGCCCCATTTCTTTGTTTTTAATCATTTCTTTATTCTATAATTGACATATGGCAAACTGAAGTATTTGATTTGATGACTTCTGACACATATATACAACTGTGAACCCATCACCACAATTAAAGACTATATTATTCCTGTAAGTTTCTGATGCCCTTTTATAATCCATTCTTTTCTATTCTTGCTCCTGTCCTTGGTAACTACTGATCTGCTTTCTATCCATGTAGATTAATTTACATTTTCTTGAAATTGTTTTGTTTTTCCAAAACAGAGTCTCTCTGTCTAGCTCTGACTACCTGGAACTAGCTCTCTGTAGACCAGGCTGGCCTCGAACTCACAAAGATCTGCCTGCCTCTGTCTCCCAAGTGCTGGGATTAAAAGTGTGTGCCACCACATGAGACTGAAAATTCTTACATAGAGAGTCATAGAAAATATACTCTTGATTTTGGTTTAGCTGTTTTTATTCTGTAGTTATTTGAGATAAATCTCAAATATGTGTATCCTTAGATTTTATCTTCCCCTTTCTGGATAGTGTTCCATTATAATAATGCATTATAATTTGTCCATTACCTGTTAAATAATTTTTACATTTTTCTAGTTTTTGATTGCTATAAATAAAAGTGCTATGCCAGGCGTGGTGGCACACGACTTTAATCCCAGCACTTGGAAGGCAGAGAGGCAGATGGATGATCTCTGTGAGTTCAAGGCTAGCCTGATCTACAGAGTGAGTTCCAGGACAGTCAGGGCTGTTACACAGAGAAACCCTGTCTCAAAAAAAAAGAAAAACAAAAGAAAAAAAGTTCAATGAATATTCATGTATAAGTATTTGTGTAGAAATATTTCCCTTTTTTATTATGGTTTTTTTTTGGGGGGGGGAGGGAGTTGTTCGTTTTTTTTTTTTTTTTTGAGACAGTTTCACTGTTTAGTCCTGGCTGTCCTGGAACTCACTCTATAGACCAGGCTGGCCTGGACCTCACAGAGATCCACCTGCCTCTGCCTCCCAAGTGCCCTGATTAAAGGCATGCACCACCACCACCCAGTGAAATATTTCTTTTCTTTAGTAAATACTTAGGACTGGAATGGCTGGGGTTTAGCGTAGAAATCTTTTTGTGTGTGTTCTTAGGACCAGCTGTCAATGTAGAACTCAAACTGGTCTTGAACCAACAATCCTGAGGCCAGCTTAGTGTTGGAATCCTTTATAGGAGTGTGGCACGGGGGTGGGGGGGGGTGGGGGGGTTGTACCAGAGGTATTGAACCCAGCCCTTATGCATGCTAAGCATGTACTCTCACTAAGCTACAACCCCAGACCCATTTTTTAATAATGTAAAGTAAAACTTTTTTTAGAATTATTTGCTTTATTTGTATGCATAGGAGTGTTTTGTCTATGTGTATGTATGTGTGCCACATCCAGCCTGGTATAAGAAGGTCAGAAGAAGGGGTTGGAGTCCCTGGAACTGAAATTACAGATGGTTATGACTGACCATGTGGGTGCTGGGAATCAAATCTGGATCCTCTGCAAGAATAAGTGCTCTTAACTGCTGAGCTATCTCTCTATCCTGGTTCACCACCCCTTTTTTGAGATAGGGTCTCTATGTAGCCCTGGATATCCCAGAACTGCCTATGTAGACCAGGCTGGCGTGGAATTCACAGAGATTCCCTGCCTCTGCCTTCTGAGTACTGGGATCAAAGGTGTGCACCATCTATCTGTTGTTGTTACTTCCAGTGCTCTTCATTCTTTTATGTGCTCTAGATTTCTTCTTGGAAACATCTTTCCCTGTCTGAAGAAATTCCTTTACTATTTTTTCAAATATAGATTAGTTGGTGATAAAATCTTTCCATTTCTTTTGCCTAAAAGGGAATTTTGCCATATTTCTAAAGAAGGTGTTTTTATTAGATATAGAATTCTATATCCATGATTTTTAAGAGAATGAATTAAAATTTTTGACATTCATTTATTGTTTGTCTGTGAGAAAGAGTACTCAAATATATGGGAGTCAGAACAACTTGTGGAGTTGCTTCTCTCCTCTACATGTGGGTTTTGGAGATTAAACTCAGGTTGCTAGTCTTGGGAGCAAGTGCTTTGACCTGCTTAGCCATCTCACTAGCCCTAAAATTACGTTTTAATTGACAAATAAAAAATTGAGCCGGGCATGATAGTACATGCTTCTAATCCCAACACATAGGAGGCAGAGGCAGGCAGATCTGTGAGTTAGCCTGGTCTGCAGAGTGAGTTCCAGGATAGCCAGGGGTACGTACACAAAGAAACCCTGTCTTGAAAAAAAAAATGGTATATTTGTGTTGCACAATGTGTTGTTTTATTTTTCTTTCACTACTTCAAAGATACTTTTTCTTTTTTTTTGTTTTGTGTGTGTGTGTGTGTGTGTGTGTGTGTGTGTGTGTGTGTATGTGTTTTGTTTGTTTTTTGAGACAGGGTTTCTCTATGTAGTCTTGGCTGTCCTGGACTTGATTTGTAGACTAGGCTGGCTTCGAACTCACAGAGATCCACCTGCCTCTACCTCAAAAGTGCTGGGATTAAAGGCATGTGCCATCATGCCCCACAATTACAGACAGCTGTGAACTGCCATGTGGGTGCTGGGATTTGAACCCCGGCTCCTTTGGAAGAGCAGCCAGTGCTCTTAACCACTGAGCCATCTCTCTAGCCTAATGCTTTTTCTTTTAAAAGATTTACTTGGTTTTTTGTTTGTTTTTTTTTGGTGTTTTGTTTTGTTTTTTTCAAGACAGGGTTTCCCTGTTGCCCTGGCTGTCCTGGACTTGCTTTGTAGACCGGGCTGGCCTGGAACTCAGAGATCTGCCTGCCTCTGCCTCCCGAGTGCTGGGATTAAAGGCATGCGCCACCACGCCCGGCTGTATTGTTTTATTTATTTATTTTTTTATTTATTTTTTTTTTTGGTTTTTCGAGACAGGGTCTCTCTGTGTAGCCCTGGCTGTCCTGGACTCAATTTGTAGACCAGGCTGGCCTCGAACTCACAAAGATCCGCCTGCCTCTGCCTCCCAAGTGCTGGGATTAAAGGCGTGCGCCACCACTGCCCGGCTTGTATTGTTTTATTTTAAAATTATGTACATGTGTGTGTTTATATATGGGTATGTGTATATAAGTGTAGGCGTTCTCAGAGTCCAGAAGAAGGCACCAAATCCCCTGGAGTGAGAGTTACAGGAGGTTGTGAACTGTCAAAGATGGGTGGTGGGAACCAAACTCAGGCCCTCTTCAAGAGCACTTAACTGCTAAGCCATCTCCAGCCCTTTCAAAGATGATTTTTAGTGAGAAGTTTGCCACCATCTTTATAAAATCTTATAAAAATATCTCTATATGAATTTTTTTTTTTGGTTTTTCGAGACAGGGTTTCTCTGTGTAACAGCCCTGGCTGTCCTGGACTTGCTTTGTAGACCAGGCTGGCCTTGAACTCACAGTGATCCACCTGCCTCTGCCTCCCAAGTGGGATTAAAGGCATGCGCCACCACGCCTGGCTTCTATATGAATATTTTTTCTGGCTCCTCTAAAAAAATTCTCCTGTAATCTGTGCATAGTGGCACACTTATGTAGTGCCAATACTTGAGAGGTGAAGGTAGGAGTATCAGGGGTTTAAGGCCAGCTTCAATCTACTTACTGATTTGGAGGCCAACCTGGCTACATGAAACCCTGCCTCAAAAAAATAAAAAGAAGCTGGACAGTGGTGGTGCAGGCCTTTAATCCCAGTACTTGGGAGGCAGAGGCAGAAGGATCTCTGAGTTAGAGCCAGCCTGGTCTACAGAGTGAGTTCCAAGACAGACAGAGCTACTGTGAGAAACCTTTTCTTGAAAAACCAAAAATAAATATGTAACATTTTTATTCACCTGAAGTAATTGCC
>CAJQZJ010000309.1:6747005-6803990 GCA_907164525.1 Lophiomys imhausi | reverse complement strand
AACCAAAAATAAATATGTAACATTTTTATTCACCTGAAGTAATTGCCATCTCTGAAGCTTACTGACTCCGTCTGCTAACCTAAGCCTAGTCCTGGACGCTGCTAGCTTCCATACAGTCTAATCTAGGCTTTGAATGTGTTCAGCTTCTGGGATTTAGTGCTGAATAAACCCACCCTTTTTAGTTCTTTCTGAACTCCGACTGGCTGGTTCAATTTAGCCGTTCTGGTTTAAAGTCCTCTGCTAGGTGACTGATTCAATCTGGCTTCTCTCAGCTTCTCTAAATTGCTCTACTTGGCCTCAAACTAACTCTAGCAATCCGTTCTAATCTTCTGGCTCCTTGTTCTCTTGCTTATTTTGTCTTCACATGTGTCTAGTTTGTTCTCTCTTCAACCTGTCTCTGTAAACTCTCCCAGTAAAACTACCTCTTCTTTCTCTGTGTGTGTGTTACTTCCTTAAGTAGCTTCCTTTTCCTCTCTCTCTTCTTGTGAGAGTTGGGTATATCCTATTCTGTCAAATCTTTCTTTGATTTGTCACTTTTTCTGTCACTTGTTTAGACATCACTTTCAAACATGGGTACTTCCTTATACAAACTAACTTTACCTTCATTGTTTGGGATTAAAGGTGAGTATTACGGGTGTGTCTGTATTCCAGCCAGAGGGATTAAAGGTGTGTGCTAAGGGCATGTCTATATTCCAACCAGAATAGCCATATTGCTGTATTAAAATCTCTCTACATAAATAAATAAAAATAAAACAAAAAAATTGTGATGTGCTTCTTAATTTTCCAAGTCTCTTCTGCTTGCAATCATTGAGCTTCAACCAATGGGTTTATACTTGTTACCAAATTTGCCAATTTTCAGGCTACTTTTTTCCCAGTAGTTTCTTTCCCCTTGTCTCCTCTTTCTTGCTCTCTCCTTTCTACTCTCCTCTTTCCCAATCTGCCTTCCTTTGTCTCCTGAGTGTTGAGATTAAAGGCATGTTCCACCACACCTGAACTTTTTTTTTTTTTTTTTTTTTTTTTGGTTTTTCGAGACAGGGTTTCTCTGTGTAACAGCTCTGGCTGTCCTGGTCTCACTTTTGTAGACCAGGCTGGCCTCGAACTCACAGAGATCCGCCTGCCTCTGCCTCCCAAGTGCTGGAATTAAAGGCGTGCGCCACCACCGCCTGGCCTGAACTTTTTTTTTTAAGTTTTTATACAATATATTTTGGTCAGCTGGGAAGTGGTGGCGCACACCTTTAATCCCAGCATTTGGGAGGCAGAGGCAGGTGGATCTCTGTGAGTTCAAGGCCAGCCTGGTCTACAGAGTGAGTTCCACGACAGCCAGGGCTACATAATGAGGTTCCCCCCCCCCCCCAAAAAAAAAAAGCCAAACAAAACTAGACAAAAAAATCTACAAAAATACCACTGAGTTCATTTTGTGTTGGTCAACTACTCCTGGGCATGGGTCCTGCCCTGAAGCGTGGCTAATATACCCAGTAGATATCTGTATATTAAGAATGGCTTCAAGTTGGGTAGAATGTTACTTCAGAGCCTGTAATCCCAGCACTCAAGCAAAGACAGGAGGATAGAGAGGTAGGTCAGCCTGGGCTACATAGTCAAAACCTCCCTCAACAAAACAAAACCCAAATCTTATCATTGGATAATGAGATTATGGATTGTTTTAAAGGTTTTCTCCAAATAATTTCTGATGTTTTATTTCTTCCAACTTTGGGTAATTTCCTCACATACATTTCCCCATTAATGCTCACCCAAAGACCGGAAGAAGCCTGTGGGGAAATCTCCATAGTGTTCTCTGTGCATCTGCCTCACCAGCACTCTGCCACATTGACAGTCTTTCTGCCCATCTTACTGAGATATGGAAGCTATTGTTCTCACTCCTTAGCTTGGTATATTCTCCAAGCAGTGCGTGCACAGTGGCACTTCCATCCTTTCTTGTCTGTTATATTGGACATGGTCTTAAAATGTTGTTTCATGTATTTCGTTTATTTTTCTAGTTGTTTAAAGCATGAGGTATATTTGATTTCTGATACTAGCATGGCTAGAAGCAGAAATCTACATTTATTGTCATAGTTTATCTGAGTTTAAATGTTTTTCCTACTCAGTGGCTAGTGAAATGGCTCAATGGGTAATGATGACAGGAATTCAAATCTCTATCTAGTAGGTGGCATGGTAGCCCACCTGGAATCCCAGCCATGGAAGGCAAAGACAGATCCCCCAGAACATAATGAGTTCTAGGTTCAAGTGAGACCCTGCCTCAATATGTAAGGCAGAGAGCAATAGAGAAAGATCCCAACATCGTCCTCTGGTCTCTGCACACAGAAAGCCCCCCACATACCACACCATACACAAAAATGAGGTATTTTTCTACTCAAGTCAGGTAAGGGGGCTATATATACATCCCAACTACTCTGTAGGGAAAGGCAGGAGAATCATGAGTTTGTAGTGAGATCTTCTGTATTTTTCGGTTTTGTTTGATACAGGGTCTCATTGTGTAGCTCTGGCTAGCCCTACAACATACTATGTAGATCAGGCTGGCCTTGAACTATAGTGATCCACCAACCTCTGCCTCTCAGGTGCTGGCATTAAAAGGATACACCACAACACTCCAGTTGATCAGTATCTGTGTGTGTGTCCATGAGTGTGAAGGCCAAAGATCAAACTCAAGTGTCAATCTTTAGGAGTTGTCCACCTTGGTTTTTGTTTTATTTTTAGTTTAAATGTATTATTATTATTGTATATATGAGTGTGGGCTTGTACATGTCACATATACTGTGGTGTATGGGTGGAGGTCAGAGGACAATTTGCTCTGTACTCCAGCCAGTCCTGTTGCCCCTTTGCTGTAGGAATGCTGGGGGTACAGCTGTATGCCAGAGTATCCGTCCAGCTTTTCTATGTGGAATCTAGGGATCAAACTCAGGCCATCAGGCTTGCTCAGCTTAACTGTACTTCTGCTGTGCCACCATGCTGTCCCTGCTGTGTTTTTATGACAGGCTACCTTAGTGGCCTGGAGCTCACCAATTAGGGTAGGCTAGACCAGCAGGTGGGTGAGCTCCAAGGATCTCTTGTCTGCCTCCCCAGTGGTAGTTTACAAGTGAGCATCACCATCCGACTTTTTATACAGGTGCCAGGTGTTGAACTCCGTTTTTGTGCTTGTGCAGCAAGTACTTTATTGACAGAGCTATCTCTCCCTCCTTTTTTATTGATAAGGTTTCAATATGTCGCTCAAGCTACTTATGGCAGATTTCTTTTGTTGTTGTTTTTTTTGTTTTTGTTTTTCAAGACAGGGTTTCTCTGTGTAACAGCCCTGGCTGTCCTGGACTTGCTTTGTAGACCAGGGTGGCCTCGAACTCACAGAGATCTGCCTGCCTCTGCCTCCCGAGTGCTGGAATTAAAGGCGTGCACCACTACGCCCAGCCTATGGCAGATTTCTTGCCTTAGCCTCTCAAGTGCTGATATTACAGGGTGCACATGACAAAATGGTACTTAAAACATTTTTACCTGCGTTGGGCTGGAGAGATGATTTAGAGGTTAAGAGCACTTGTTGCTCCTGCAGAAGATATGGGTTTCATTCCATGCTCCCACATGGTGACTCACAACCATCCATAACTCTGTTTCCAGGGGAGTCAAGACCCTTTTCTGACTTCCAGGGACATTAGGCATGTATCTTGTATAAATGCAGGCAAAGCACTCATACATATAAAATAAATCCAAATTTTTTTTTTCTATGTAGGGCTGGAGAGATGGCTCAGCAGTTAAGAGCACTGGCTGAGGACCTGGGTCCAATTCTCAGGACTCACATAGGGATTCACAGCCATCTAAAACTCCAGTTCCAGGGGATTTGATCACCTCTTCTGGCCTCCACTGGCAACAGTCACACAGTTACACAGATACACATGCAGGACAAACACTCATACACATAATAATAAAATAATAATTATAAAAACTGCAGCTGAAAATTTAATTTTTCCTATATAATATTACCTATACATGATAAAAGTTTAATTTCTTTATCAATAGTTACTATTTATTCCCATTTTTTCTTTGACACAGACTTCTAGTATGGTTTTTTTGTTTGTTTGGTTTCTCTTTTTTTTTCTTTTTTGGTTTTTCAAGACAGGGTTTCTCTGTATCTCTGGCTGTCCTGGTCTCACTTTTTGTAGACCAGGCTGGCCTCGAACTCACAGAGATCTGCCTGCCTCTTCCTCCCAAGTGTTGGGATTAAAGGTGTGCGCCACCACCACCATCACCACCACCCGGCTGGTTAGTTTTTCAAGACATGGTTTCTCTGTGTAACAGCCCTGGCTGTCATGGAACTCACTGTGTAGGCCAGGCTGGCCTTGATCTCACAGAGATCTGCCTGCCTCTGTCTCCCAAGTGCTGGCATTAAAGGCATGTGCTTCTTTGCCTGACTTGTTTTTTTTTAATATTTATTTGTGTGTGTGTGTGTGTGTGTGTGTGTGTGTGTGTGTGTGTGTGTGACATATGTATGGGAATGCCTGTGGAGGCCAGAATAGGGCATTGGATGCCTTGGAGCTGGAGTTACAGGCAATTTGAGCCATCTTATGTGGATGCCAGGAAGTGAACGCTAGTCCTCTAGAACAACAGTATGTGCTCTTAACCACTAGACCATCTCTCTAGCCTCTATAATAAATGCTTAATAAGGTTAAGCCATAGGTATTACTCCTCTCCCTTTTTAATTTGTGGGGTGTGTGTGTGGTTGGGGGTCAAACCCAGGGCCTCGTGAATACTAGGCAGGTGCTTTAACATTTGCTGTACTTTAAGGCTCTTCATAGTGTCATCCCTGCCTAAAATGACTGGAAGGGTAGAAAAGAACACAGATTGTTTCCTGTCCCCCAAACCCCACCACTTTTCTGAACTAAAGAAACTCTTCTAAAAAGAGCACACTGTGGTTCCCAAGGGTTAAATGTAAGGGGGGGGGGGGGGGGGATAAAGTAGGAGAACATCAGGAGGGAGTTTTTATAGAGTTAATAAAAGTGTTCTATATCTTAATTTTGGGGGTGGCTGGGCTATTCAAATGTCCACGTGTGTTGAAATTCACAGAACAGTGTACCAGAACCAGTCTTATTTACTACCTCTTAATTGAAAATATAAAAGTCAAAATAAGGCCTTAAAAAATAAAAAAAAAAAATTCTAATTTCAGATATTAAAGCCGGCTTTGTTGTTTCTGACTTAGTGCTGTTTGTGTACCCAGGCCTGGTTCCTCACTTCTGACCCATCATTATTCACTGACTTTTTCCTTCCTCATGTTAGATTGGAGCTGGAGGAAGCATCACTGGGCTGAAGTTTAACCATCTCAATACCAACCAGTTTTTTGCCTCCTCAATGGAGGGAACAACCAGGCTACAGGATTTTAAAGGCAACATTCTCCGAGTTTATACCAGCTCAAACTCTTGCAAGTGAGTAGTTTAGATGCAGTTTTGCTGAGAACATACCCAGTTCCATTTCTTTTACTCAGGCCTGGCACAGGGAACACAGGGGTATTAGCCACTTTGTACCATTCTTTTTCTTCCTTAACTCTGGCTGCTCTGACTTTGGTCTAAGTGGGTTGTTACACTAGAAAGGTGTTCTGGATCCTCAGTACTTGTCTTTGAGGGAAGGGTTTAATCACTTCTGTAAGTCATGTCCATATTAAACTAGACCTTTGCCGGGCGGTGGTGGCGCATGCCTTTAATCCCAGCACTTGGGAGGCAGAGGCAGGCGGATCTCTGTGAGTTCGAGGCCAGCCTGGTCTACAAAGCGAGTCCAGGACAGCCAGGGACTATACAGAGAAACCCTGTCTCGAAAAAACCAAAAAAAAAAAAAACTAGACCTTTACTTTCACAGGATAAATCAACATGGTATTTGCTTAGAAAGGCATTTACAGAGTAGAACTGAAGTTTAGGCGGGACATGGTAGCACACGCCTTTAATCCCAGTACTCTGGAGACAGAGACAGGTAGGTCTCTGTGAGTTCAAGGCTAGCCTGGTCTACAAAGGGAGTCCAGGACAACCAGGACTATTACACAGAGAAACCCTGTCTCGAAAAACAAAACAAAAAAAGAATTGAAGTTTAGCACATGCTTTTAATGCCAGCACTTGGGAGGCAGAAGCTGGTGGATCACTATGAATTCAAGGCCAGTCTGGTCTACATAGTGAGGGCCTGTCTTTAAAAAAAGAAAAAGAAAGAAAGAAAAGAAAAAAAAAGGAAAAGAGAGAGGAAGGAAGGCAATTTTATTGCCCTTCATTTCCTGGGGTATAGTAGCCTTACTGTTTCCTTGGTGGAAATGTTAATGGGAAGAAGAATCCTCTCCTAAGAACAAATGGCTGGAGAAATAAATACAAGTCACTTTGTCTTGTAGGCAGAGACACAATTCTGCTTAAGTATTGATGACTGAGGGTCTAACTTATTATGAGCTGCCCCACAAGGCTGAGAAGCACACCATCAGGAGAGGGGAGTGGATTTGGAGTTGTATTGACTGTGAATCAGGATCCATGAAACACCCTCTTCTAAAGTATTTTTTTCTCACATAGTTTTCAAGAGCAAAAGGTTTCTGTTATATTTGATTTTTCCCTAAATGCTCAGAAGGGGGCAGATGTTCACTTCTAGCCAGCTATGAGGAGCAGAGTTGGGCAGTTCCTGTTTGGTTTGTCATCTCCTTTGGCCCAAAGAACGAAGAGTGATGAGCATGAGAACAGTACATAAGCCCTCTTCAGAAGCTGGGCTGTGGGGAGCAAGCAAGCCTTTGGATTTGCTTTGTGATTCCAAGATTTCAGGGACAAGCTGAGGATTCTGGGCCCAGCAACACCTGGACAAATTTCTGAGTCCTGTCAACCTCACCCCTCTTTCTTCATGGTAAATAAGAGTGAGTGCCCTTCACTGGAACTTTATAAGACAGGTACTCATGGATTTAACAAATATCTACTAAATGCCTGTTAGATACTGGAGCTGCAACAATGACTGAACAGACCTATCTCAGTCTCAGAGACTTATAGCACACTCTCTTCCTGTAGGGTCTGGTTTTGCAGCCTTGATGTTTCTCCTAAAAGCAAAGTGGTGGTTACAGGAGACAATGTGGGACACGTGATCCTGATGAACACAGATGGCAAGGAGGTGGGTACTATGTGTCCTACTCCTACCCCCTTACTCCATTTGGTTGTATTTCTACCTAAAACAAAGTTTTCTCTGCAGCTTTGGAACCTCAGAATGCACAAAAAGAAAGTAGCCCATGTGGCCCTGAATCCCTGCTGTGATTGGCTTCTGGCTACTGCCTCCATAGATCAAACAGTGAAAATTTGGGACCTGCGCCAAATTAAAGGGAAAGCCAGCTTCCTCTACTCACTGCCTCATAAGCATCCTGTCAATGCAGGTGCGTCCCAAACCCCATTTTTCTTATGGACCCTGTCTTTCTCACCACTAGCCACCATGTCAACCCTTTACACCACCCTTACCACATCTACTAAGCTGATGTCTAAGCCCTTTCTGGCTCTGGCTGTTCCTTTGTCTGTGGGGTTTCTATATTTCTGTTCATAGTCCAGATTGTCCTCTCCTATCCTTACCTAGAAGGGAATGGTACTTTGGAAGGTCAGGATACCAGGGGCTGAGGGTTCCTTCCGCTTACAGGAGCTTACAGGATTATTTTCACTTTGTCAGCCTGTTTTAGCCCAGATGGAGCTCGGCTCCTGACCACTGACCAGAACAGTGAGATTCGGGTTTACTCTGCCTCCCAGTGGGATAGCCCCCTGAGGTTGATCTCACATCCTCACCGTCATTTTCAGCACCTCACACCCATCAAGGTGAGTGACAAGAGAGAAGGATCTGTGATTCTGGGAATGTACCAAATCTTTCCAAATTGGGGGAGGGTCACATATGCAGCCTATAATTTCAGATACTGTCTTTCACTAACACAAAAAAGATCGTTTAATCCTTTGACTTTATCTGTTCCTTTTATCCCATTTCTGTAATTCCATTGAGAATTTTCTCTTTTTGAGGTAGGGTCTTACCGTGCAGCCATGAGTGGCCTGGAACTTGCTATATAGACCAGGCTAGTCTTGATCTAGTAGAGATCATCTGCGTCTACCTCCCAAGTGCTTAGAATGCACCACCATACACACCAAGCACCCACTGAGTTTTCTTTTCTTTTTTGGGTTTTTCAAGACAGGGTTTCTCTGTAGCCCTAGCTATCCTGAAACTCACTCTGTAGACCAGGCTGACCTTGAACTCACAGATATCCACCTGTCTCTGCCTCCTGAGTTCTGGGATTAAAGGTTTAAAGGTGTGCACCACCAAGCCAGGCCATTACAGACAGTTTTGAATTGCTATGTCGGTACTGGGATTTAAACTTGGGTCCTTTGGAAAGAGAAACCAGTGCTCTTAACTGCTGAGCCATCTCTCCAGCCCCTGAATTTTCATATTATATGTTATAAGCTAATTTTCTAAGCTTTCCAGACCAACATTTTCCCCCCTCCCCCCGAGACAGAGTTTCTCTGTGTAACAGCTCTAACTGTCCTGGACTCCCTTTGTAGACCAGGCTGGCCTCAAACTCAGAGATCCGCCTGCCTCTGCCTCCCGAGTGCTGGGATTAAAGCCGTTCACCATCACGCCCGGCTCCAACATTGATCTTACTGTGAGCATTTTTATGACCTTGATCCTTTTCTGCCCTCTCTGTCAGTTACCAATTTATGCAGCTGACACATAAACTAACCTAACCTTGGATTGTCTTGCAGGTTTAACTGGCTCCTAGTAATAGAAACAAGACCCTTAGTTTTCCAATTTAGACCTCTGTTTCATCTGTAAGAGGGAATAGTATCTAACTAGTAGGGTTTTGTTAGGATATGTCAGGATACATAAGTCAATTGACACCATGCCTAGCACTTGCTAAATACTTAATAAACTTAGTATCCCATGTACTTCAAATCAAACCCAATAATAAACAATATTAAGAATTCTTCTGGCGTGGTGACGCACACCTTTAATCCCAGCACTTGGGAGGCGGAGGCAGGTGGATCTCTGTGAGTCTGAGGTCAGCCTGGTCTACAAAGAGTCCAGGATAGCCAGGGCTGTTACACAGAGAAACCCTGTCTCAGAAAAACAAAAAAACAAGAATTCATCTGAAGCCAAATGTAGCAGATGCCTTTAATCCTAACACTTGGAAGGCAGAGGCAAGTGGATCTCTGTGAGTTCAAGGCCAGCCATGACGACAGATTGAGATCCTAATCCCATGCCCACAATAGGTTTTTCTGGGGATGCTGCTCATCAATAGAGTGCTTACCTAGTATGCAGGGTGCCTTGGGTGGTGGGGGAGGCACATAAAAACAATCAGGTGTGGTGGTGCACACTGGTAATCAATCCTAGCACCTGGGGCTAGAAGCAGGAGGGTCAGGAGTTCAAGGCCAGTTATTACTCAGGCCAGGCTCTGTCCCACAGATGCCAACATCTATCTGTGATTTTTTTTTTTTTTTTTTTAGTGACTACTTCCAAGCCACTGCATGTACCAGTTCTTCTCTTAAATATTATTTAATATGTATGTGTGTTTTATCTCCATATATGTCTGTGAATCATGTACATGCCTGGTACCCTTAGAGATCTGAAGAGGGCATGGGATCCCCTGGAACTGGAATTACAGATGGTTGTAAGCTAACATTGTAGGTGGTAGAAAACCTATGTCCTATGAAAGAGCAGCCAGTGCTGTTAATCATTGAGTTGTCTCTCCAGCCCCTCTTCTCTTGCTCTTGTCTTTCTTCCTTCAAAACTGCCTTGAAGCCATGCATGGTGCACAAACCCATAATCCTAGCACTTCAGGTTGAGGCAGAATTGCAGGTTTGAGAACTCCTGGGCTACACAGTACAACCTCTGTCTCAAAACAGTCAAGAACTGTTTTGAAATTAGAAGAAGCCCATCCAATTCTGTCACACCAATAACTGCTAGATTTGTTCTGAGTGGTGTGATCTAGGGAATACAGGTTTTCTTTCCTTTCCCCTTCCCACTAGTGGCTTTATATCCAAGTCTTTGTTGTGTGTGGGAGATGAGGGTTAGTAGTGGAACCGCTTCAGAACCTAAGACCTTTGGTATTGTTTACCAGAGTCTTTTTTCTTTGTTATAGGTTTATCTCTTAGCTTAAGTCTGAATAAGACTGGCAGTAGTGGTGCATCCTTTAATCGCAGCACTCAGGAGGCAGAGGCAGGCAGATCTCTGAGTTTGAGGCCAGCCTCATCTACAGAGGAAGTTCCAGGACAGCCAGGACTACAGAGAGAAACCCTGTCTTTAAAAAACAAACAACACCCCCCCCCAAATTCTGAACAAGGCTAATGTAAAAACATTTGTTAAAAGCCAGAAGTGTTCATGGTAAAGCCCTTGCCTAACATGCACAAGGGTTCAGTCCCCAGAATTGCAAACAAACAACAAAACAAAAACACCCAAGTTGGTATCACCTTAAGAAAATGCAAGGGGCTGGAGAGATGGTTCAGTGGTTAAGAGCACTGGCTGCTCTTCCAGAGGACCAGGGTTCAATTCCCAGCACCCACACGGCAGCTCATAACTGTAACTCAAATTCTACTGGATCTGACTCCCTCACACAGACATGTATGTAGGTCAAACACCAAATGTACATAAAAATTAAAAAAAACCTTTAAAGGAATTTTAAAGAAAAGCCTTTACAAGTTGGGCATGGTGTGACACATGCCTTTAATCCCAGCAGTCCAGGAGGCAGAGGCAGATACCTAAGTTCAAGGCCAACCTGGTCTACAAAGTGAGTTCCAGGATAGTCAGGGCTACACAGAGAAATCTTTTAAAAGTTAAAAACACTTTTATCTATTGTGTGTGTGTGTGCCTGTACATTCATGCCACAGTGGGCAAGTGGTCAGCTTTAGTTTTCCCCTCCTACCACATGGACCCTGGGATCAAACTCAGGTTATCAGGCTTGGTTGGTGGTCAGATGCCTTCATGTCATGAGTCAATCTAGCCAGCCCTCATATTTGTCTTATATACAGTATTGAGTTCTTCTTGACCTATTAGTGGGTTTTAAAAATTGAGAAAAATGTACACACACATATATACACTTTATACACACACATAACACCCTGTGTATAATCCAGAAGAGGGCACTGAATGACCTGGAGCTGGAGTTATAGACAGTTGTGAGCTGCCATGTAGGTGCTGGAATTAAAACCAGGTTCCTCTGCAGGAACAGCACATGCTTTTAACCACTGAGCCATCTCTCTTGCATTTTCTTAAGGTGATACCAACTTGGGCATTTTTGTTGTTGTTGTTTTTTTTTTTTTTTGCAATTCTGGCCCTTGTGCATGCTAGGCAATGAACATCTCTAGCTCTTAACAAATATTTTCACATCAGCCTAGTTCAGACTTTTTTTTTCAAGACAGGGTTTCTCTTTGTAGCACTGGCTGTCCTGGGCCTCCCTCTGTAGGCCAGGCTGGCCTGTGTGTGTGAGATGCTAGGATCAAACCCCACAGCCTTGAATATGCTATGTAAGTGCTCTGCCAAAGAGCTAGATATAGAGCCCTTAAAGAATACTTTGTGTGTGTTGACATCACAAAGAAGTTGACATCCAGGTGTCTTCCTCAGTTCTCCACCTTATTTTTGAGATAGGGTCTTTTGCTGAAACGGGAACTCACTGACTTGGCTGGAGTAGATAGCTCGCAAGTTCTAGGTACCCTTTCTGCACCTCTCCAGCTGGGAATACAGGTGCATCATGACAAGGTTTATTTTTTTTGTAGGTTTGTTGAGACAGGGTTTCTCTTTGTATCCTTGACTGTCCTGGACTCACTCTGTACACCAGGCTGGCCTTGAACTCACGGAGATCCGCCTGCCTCTGCCTCCTGAGTGCTGGGATTAAAGACATGCGCCACCAAGCCGGGCGTGGTGGCGCACGCCTTTAATCCCAGCACTCGGGAGGCAGAGGCAGGCGGATCTCTGTGAGTTCGAGGCCAGCCTGGTCTACAAAGCAAGTCCAGGACAGCCAGGGCTGTTACACAGAGAAACCCTGTCTCGAAAAAAAAAAAAAAAAAAAAAAAGACATGCGCCACCACACCCAGCTTGACAAGGTTTTTATATGGGTGCTGGGGATCCAAACTCAGGTCTACTTGTGTGGCAAGCCCATTACTAACTAAATCATTTCCCCTGGCTTCAAGAATACTGATGTCTCTCTTTGCATTCTGACCAATCTCTCCATTTCCTAGGCAACCTGGCATCCACGATACAATCTCATTGTTGTAGGCAGATACCCAGATCCTAATCTCAAAAGTTGTGTTCCCTATGAACTAAGGACAATAGATGTGTTTGATGGAAGCTCAGGGAAGATGATGTGCCAGCTCTATGATCCAGGATATTCTGGTATCACTTCGGTGAGACTTGGGCCCTCAGTGATGGGAGGAAGCAGGGAGTCTGGCTGCTTTTTTAAATCAGAATTAGTCCCCACGTACCATTCTGCCTCTGTACCGCCTTCATCCGAGCTTCATACTGATACTTTTATCTTTGCAGCTCAATGAGTTCAATCCTATGGGGGACACACTGGCCTCTACTATGGGTGAGTATAAGCCTACATCTCAGCCTCTCTTTAAGGTTGACCCTATCCCTAGGTTTCAGTGGAAGCTAAATTCACCTTAGCCCTGCCCTGTTCATCCCCGGGACAGTAGGCAGTAAAGATATCTGGGAGACAGTGGTCTCTGGCCTAGGTCACCCATCTGGCTTTATGTTGGTCATGGCAACATCAGGCTACTATCCAGTCTGCTAGTTCCCCATAACAGCCCCAACCTCTGAGACCAATAATAGAAGGTGTCAGTCAGACTTCTTGCTTCTTCTAGGTTATCATATTCTCATTTGGAGCCAAGAAGCAGCTGGGCCACAGAAAGACCATGAAAGACAATGAAGAAGGTGTGGGACAGCAACACCTGGACCCCACAAATGAGAACAAGTTCTATGAGAAGAGGCAGCTATTTGTTTATAGGCCAGAAGTACCCAACTCTTAGGGGTGGAGTAGGGACAGTTGTGCATGGGATGCTGTGGGACTAGGATACTGGTGTGTTACTGCTCTAGATTTTGCTCCAGAAACTTAAGTGTAAACTGCCCTCAGGGTCCTTGCTGGGTCTAGCCTGGAGCCTAGGTACTTTTCTTTTTCTGATGTGTGGTAGCAGAGTAACCAGGGAATTAAAAAGAATTTATGTTCAATTTTTTTTTTTTTGAGACAGGGTTTCTCTGTGTATCCTTGACTGTCCTGGACTCACTTTGTAGACCAGACTGGCCTTGAACTCACACAGATCCACCTGTGCCACCAGGCCCGGCAATTATAGACAGTTGTGAACTGCCATGTGGGTGCTGCAATTTGAACCCGGGTCCTTTGGAAGAGCAGTCAGTGCTCTTAACTGCTGAGCCATCTCTCCAGCCCCTTATGTTCAATCTTGACATGGCCAATAAAAGCATATTCTTTGTACACCTACTAAAAAAAACCAAAAACCCAACTGAGCTTCTGAGTAGCTCTAGTACTGACCTGGTAAGAGTGCCCCTTGGATATCAAAACTAGAGAAGGAAAAAAAAGCACAGAACCAGCACTCACAGTCAAAACCTTCATTTCCTCGGAGTTACTTCAACCCTATTGTGGGCCATAGTCAAGGTGTCCAGTTCACCACCTCCATTTACTTCAGGTCCCTGAAGAGCCCACCCCAGATGAAGAAGAGCCATTTCACAATTCCATGGATTCACTCTTGCCTGTGCCCTCCCTCTGTCATCCAGTTCAGACCTGTCTGAGGCACCTGTTCGGGTCAAAGCTTGACACTAATGGTAGCCTCAGCCAAAGGGAAACTTTGGAAGATCCAGTTTCTTGATAGCCATATTTTATACTCCCAGTGATTTGCAGTTTTTGCCTCTAAAAAAGTCACTTGCCAAAGATGTGGGCTAGAAAACAAAGAACAAAACTTGGTGGAAGAGCAAGGCAGATCAAGTACCAGCTTCGGGTTTTTTTTCTTTAATCCCAGGTCCTGAGTGAAACTTGAATGCTTGTCTGTATCTCAAGTCCTTAGGGATTATAGAAGAGGCAAATCCCATTTGGAGAAAGCCAGTGTCCAACACAATACATGGTAAACATCAGACATGTAGATGGTGAGTCACAGGTGTCATGTGCCCAGCCGAGTCTCACTCATTCATTTGGGCTTGGGTAACCGGGGAGGCCAAACCCAGGGTCTCCTGTCCATGGGCTGCGATCAGCAATAGTCAGGAGTGAGGACTCAGCCCACCTCCCCTAGGAGGCAGAGGGAAGGGGACTGAGTGGTTGTCAAGCATGGTCTTCCCTGTCTGCAACATGGTGGTAGCCAGGAGGCTGGGCCTGCATCCGGAAGAGGACAGTGAGGAGCAACACTATTAGAAGGAAAAGGATGGAGCCACAGACAGCCAAGGCCACAATCACTTCTGGGCAAGGGAGAGGAAAAGAAAGGTAACATTTTAGTAGTCATCCAACAAATATAGAGCACCTACCCCATGCCAGGTACTGTTTTGACGAAACAGAAATACAGTGCTCTTGTGGAGTTTGCATTCTAGAGAAGAGATCCAGTAAACAAGCATTTAATGGTAATGACATACTAGTGATGCTAAATGAGCAAGATAAGTCAGTCAGTCAGAAATCACTGAGGCAATAGGACCAGACCTGGGGTCAAGATGTAAAACAGATGAGAGTAGAGTATCTTGGGGTGGGGGTGAGAGGACAAGCATGTACAAAAGGCCCTGATACATTAGAATAGGTTTGGTGTTCTGGATTCAGCAAGAAAATATCACTGGAGCAGAGTAAGCAAGGGGAGCTAGGAAACAGGAGACAACCAGGCCAACTAGAGGCTGGCTCATGGTAAAGAATCTGGGTTTGAAGTGTGATTAATACACTCACAACATCAAAACAAAATAAAACAACACACAGAGAAACCCTGTCTCGAAAAACAAACAAAAAAAGCCAGACGTCATGCCACATGCCTTTAATCACAGAACTCACAGGTGGATCTCTGTGAGTTGAAGGCCAGCCTGGTCTACAGAATGAGTTCTAGGACAGCCAGGGCTACACAGAGAAACCCTGTCTTGGAAAAAAAAAAAAAAGACAGTCTCATATAGCCAGACTGTCTCAGAACTAGCTGTGTAGTAGAGGATGTCCTTAAACTTTTAATCCTCTTCCCTCCACCCGAGTGTTAGAATTAAAGGTATGCACCACCTTTAATTTTTTAGTTTATGCAGTGCTTCTGACATGGGCAAAATTTAAGAGTAAGAATGGTTGGCCAGGGGCTGGAGAGATGGCTCAGACGTTAAAAAAATCAGGGGTTTTTCTTTGTGTGCTAGGCAAGTGCTCTACCAGCTGAGCTATATACCTAGACTCAATTTATAGTTAAGAAATTAACTCTGTTGTGTTGAGACTGGAAGGGACAAGAATAATAGAACCAGAATGAACATTAGGCTTTTGAGCCACTCTGGCAAGAACTGGTAGTGTTAGACAAGAGAGGCAAGACCTCAGTATCTGAGAAGCTGAGCAGATAAGATCTATTAGTGATAGCCGGGTGTGGTGGCGCACACCTTTAATCCCAGCACTTGGGAGGCAGAGGCAGGTGGATCACTGTGAGTTCGAGGCCAGCCTGGTCTACAAAGTGAGTCCAGGACAGCCAGAGCTGTTACACAGAGAAACCCTGTCTCAAAAACAAACAAACAAACAAACAAAAAAAGATCTATTAGTGAACTCAGTGGTTGGATATGAGGAAGATAATGCTCAGTGGACTGAGCAACTGTGAGACTAATGTAGCATCTATTGAATTGAGGACTGTAGGTGAAAAAATAGATGAGGGAAGAGATGCTGTTTCAGACACAACTTAGATGCCTCATTTGACACCATGTAGAGAAAAGGCCTAAGTCAGCAGCTGAGTGACAGCCTAGCTCAGAAGTTATAAATCAAAGTCATACTACAAAAGTGGAACTTAACTTACCAAAGAGATGAGGTAGGGGAACCATGAAGTTGGATGAGATCCCTAGGGAGTTAGGACAGATAGGAAAAGGGCAAGGGATAAGCCTCAGGCCATTCATTATTTAGTGAAGAGGGAAAACCTGAAGTCATGAAAATGGCTGTTACTGTTTTGCAGTGCTGGGTCGGGGAGTGAATCCAGGGCTTCACATGCTAGCCATGGATTCTACCACTGAGCTATGTCCACAGCACTAAGAAAATACGTTTAAGGAAGGAATGGCAATGGCGCGGCTGAGGTGAGAAGCTGACAGAAGGTGTTATTTTGACAACAGCTTCATTCCAGCAAAAGGTGATACAAAATTGTTTAATGTCAGTCTGAGATAAGTCTGAAGAAGTAAATCCAGAATGTAGGCAACTTATTGAAGGATTTTACTCAAAGGGATCAGAGAGATAAAGTGAGATTACAGAAGTGAGTCTCAGAAGTCTTTAAGCCTTACAATGGGAGTGATCCAGTGGAGAAGGGAACATGTTCCCAGTGATGGGGAGAGGAGACAGACACAGACTCAGTGGAGAAGCTGCACCTGAGCACCAGCTTATGTAAGCAGGTGAGCTTGCAGATGTGGCGGGAGAGTGACAGTTCTCTCCTGGTGACTCTTACTTCTCAGTGATAAGAGTAAAACCTGAGGGTGAAGAATGGGGACAGTATATAAATATGGTCTGAGTTCATAGAGTTGAAGAGGCTGTCCAAGGAAAGGCAGGAAGACGACTGGAAGTATGTCTGCTCCCTGAAGATTTCTGGATATGATTTTAACATTGACCTGGGACATAATTAGCTCAGAAGCAGGTGGTAGCTCACCTGTGTCTGCTGTATCACTTGCTAGCTGGCACTCCTTCTGCCAGTCCTTGGGTATGACAGGCTCTGTGAGGCGGAGGAAGTCCTGCAGTGGGCAACGGTGAGGGCAGCCAGGCAGGATCAGAGGCCAGGGTATCTTCTTACTGTCATTTCGAAAGTACATCTCAACTGAGAAATTCCTGAGAATTGGCAAGAGTCAAGTTAGGGTATGATAAATATGCTCACCATATCCATAACTGAGTCTCTGGGCTGCCCTCAGTCATCCCATATGCCCCTTTAGAGGACATCTTATAGCTCCACTTACCCATTGTCTTCCTGGTACAGTTCAAATATGTGGCAGGAAGCATAGGGGGCTTGTTTCCCATTGTAGACATTCAGTGCCATTTGCAGAGCAACCAGGGTAGTGTCGTGCTGTAAGGGAGTGGCTGCCCATAAGACTGGTTGCTCCCACACATCCCAGGAACTGTCAGGGAAAGTGCCCAATTTCTGGCTTGACACCGGTGTGTTGGGGGGCTGGGGGCGGGGAATGGAGGGGTTAGAACTTACCGCAGAATAAACCAGAAGCTTAGGGAATTGAGAGGTGGTTGCCATTAGGGTCAGGTTCTTCAGTATATGAGCTAGCAGAACTCCTGAAGAAGAGATATTCTAAGTGTCAGTGTCTTGAGCCATCACTGATCTGCTTCTCTCATCATATACTAGTCTTAGCCTGATCACCAACCCATAGAACTCTCCCAGTTCATGGGGACCATATTGGAACCCTACACCACCTACTGCTAAGAACTGTCAAGTCTACAGAGGACACAGATAAAGCAAGCTGTTAGTATTTAAATACAGGTGTAGAAACTTGAGTTAGGAGGCCCTGATCATGACTGATTTAACTGTATGAACACAGTGTAAAGTTAAGACTGTTTTACAGCACACAAGATGGTGGTTCATGCCAGGGCAACTGTTCTATTCAGGCTTTGAAAACTTTTGCATTGTCAAAGGTTTAAGAATGGATACCCTTGAATACTCAAATGATGTAACTGGCACATGTATTACCCACATCCTTTTCTCCAAAGGCCTTAGCAATTTTCTGGAGGATGGCATGCAATTAGGATAGAGAGGAAGGGTCTTCTGACATGGGTGAAATTTAAGAGTAAGAATGGTTGGCCAGGGACTAGAGAGGTTAAGAGCACTGACTGCTCTTCCGGAGGTCCTGAGTTCAATTCCCAACAACCACATGGTGGCTCATAACCATCTATAATTAGATCTGGTGCCCTCTTCTGGCCTGTAGGCATACATGCAGATAGAATACTGTATACATAATCTAAAAAAAAAGAATGGTTGGCCAGGTGTGGTGGCACACACCTTTAATCTCAGCACATGGGAGGCAGAGGCAGGTGGATCTTATGATCCGAGTACAGCCTGGTCTACATAGAAAGTTCAAGCTGGCTTGGCCAGAGCTACTAAGTGAGACCTGTGACTAAATGTCAGAGAACTGGGACATTTGGGTGAGTAGCAGGGATGTCAAAGGGGAGATCTGATTTTGAAAGAGCAGGTAATTATCTTAGGTAGAATAATGTGTGAGAAGCTCCCACAGCAGATTTTCAATGCTGGAGAGTCTTGAGGAGAGGATAGTGACATGCTGTTCTTGTCACTCACCCCCCTGAAGCCGGGCCTTCTGTACTTGCTTGTGGATCCCGAAGAGGAAGAGGAAGCCGAAGTCCTTTAGCTGGCTCAGACGCTGCATGGTTTGGGGTGAGGCCCAGGGCGGCAGGAGCAGCCCGTGTGTTTGCTGTGTATCGCAGCGGGCAGATTAGCTCCCTAGCCTAGGCCAGAGCTTTCCAAGGGTGGCTTTCTTCCCCAGGTGGGGAAGGTGCCTGTGTGTGTGAGGGAGGAAGAGGAGAGCAGAGGTGAGGCAGAGGGGCCATTGCAGACATGGCAGACAGTGGGGCATTGGAAAGGAAGCTCAAGCATGAAGAGCAGACTCAGCAGAATCTCACAGCACTGAGCTCTGGATGAAGAAGGATACAGAGTGCTGACAACTAGTAAACCATTTCCCACTTTGTGGTTCTTTTTACCCATGAGGGAAGTTCCTGGGTTACATAAGCACTGGCTTGCTGGGCCTTCCCAGTGGGGATGACAGTATCCAGGCAATGTGCTCTACTGCCCTAGAGACCTGGACTTGCTGAGGAGAAAAGAGCAATCCCAACAGGCAACCTGGGCAGCTCACCTCACAAAAGAGTGTGTCATACACATTCCAGATGGTCTCTAGGGTCAGGTTCGTAAGTCCTGTCTCATTGGCCACCATGTCCAGAAATTGCTATGAAAAATGGATCAGGAGATCAGCACTGTTCTGGGGAAAGAACAGTCTGATGACCTACACCTCGGCCCCCACTCACTGCATTGTGAATACTCTTGTTCTGATACTCTGGTGTCTGCCGAGTCTCATTCTGCAGCTGCTCATAATGGGGACATGGACCCAATGGAAACTTCAGCAACTGCAAATTAAGGGGGAAACAGGCAAAGAAGGAGTCTGGGATCAGTAGGTCCATAACCATAGTTATCCCCTCACCACTTCTTAAGAAGCACTGCCTAGTCTTACCCTGTCTTCAGTGATGGGCACAGTGTGGACAGGGATAGGCTGCCATGAAATGTTAGGGTTGAAGCGCTGAACTTCATTGGGAGGGAAGAGTCCAGCTAGGTTGGCCTCAGCACTCATGAGAGTACGGTCAAAGTCTGTACTTTGCACATAAACCTGTAGATTGGCAACACAAATCTCTCTGTATGTAGAAGCACTTTGGCTCCTCACTAGAGCCCCCAGGGAGAATATGTTCTGGATGGTTACTCATTATAAACACCATGCATACGTACCCTCTGATTCTTCCCTATTCCTCAAGGCCCCAAACATTTAGCCACAGTCTATCACCACTGTAAAAGAACTCAGTCAATGGGAATAACTAGTTCAAATACTCCTTCCTGTCCATCAAAAGCACTCATCTGGTAAACTGGTCGACTTTTTTTTTTTTTTTTGGTTTTTCGAGACAGTGTTTCTCTAACAGCCCTGGCTGTCCTGGACTCTCTTTGTAGACCAGGCTGGCCTCGAACTCACAGAGATCCACCTGTCTCTGCCTCCCGGGTGCTGGGATTAAAGGCATGCGCCACCACACCCGGCTTGGTCTGGGAGACTTTAATAACTAGTTTGTCTCCCATGAAAACCAGAGTCCTTGTCGGGTATAGTGTCCGGTACACCCTCTTCCACACACAGAGAGACAAGACCTCCTTATGAAGCCCTGGCTGTCCTGAAACATGCTATGTAGACCAGGCTAGCCTCAAACTCAGTGACCCACCTGTCTTTGCCTCCCAAGTGCTGGGATTAAAGGTATGTGCCTCTAATTCCAGATTGGTACACACTTTTGTTGCTGTTGTTGTTTTGTTTTTCGCGGTAGTATTTCTCTGTGTAGCCCTGACTGTCCTGGAACTCTCTTTGTATACCAGGCTGGCCTCAAACTCAAGAGATCTGCCTGCCTCTGCCTACTGAGTGCTGGGATTAAAGTCATGCGACACTAACACCAATGGCTTGGTATACACTTTTTTTTTTTTTTTTGAGACAGGGTTTCTCTGTGTAACAGCCCTGGCTGTCCTGGACTCACTTTGTAGACCAGGCTAGCCTGGAACTCACAGAGATCTGCCTGCCTCTGCCTCCCGAGTGCTGGGATTAAAGGTGTGCATCACCACACCCAGCTTTGGCATACACTATTAATCCCAGAATTTGAGAGGCAGAGGCAGGAGGCATTCAAGACTAGCCAAGGTCACATAGTGAGACCCTGTCTAAAAACCTAAAAGCAAGCTGGGTATGGTGGCGCACACCTTTAATCCCAGCACTCGAGAGGCAGAGGCAGGCAGATCTCTGTGAGTTCCAGGCCAGCCTGATCTACAAAGTGAGTCCAGGGCAGCCAGATATACACAAAGAAACCCTGTCTCAAACAAACAAACAAAAAACAAATGCAATACCCCAGAGTCCCAATGGTGGATACCACTCCTCACCACACTCCCTTCCCCTTTATAAATGGACTTAGAGATCAGGGAGGGAGGGGGAAGGGAAAAGAGAGAGGTGGATTGTGAATAGGGAGGAAGGAAATAGGGAAGGGAGGGGCAAACTCAGGGTAGAGCTAGGTCTTTAGGAAACAGTAACACAGAGGATTGAGATGGTTGTAGCTGAAAGCAGTAACCACAGGACATCTACCTCCACTAGGGTAAGCAGAGGACCTCAGGACACTTGCCAGTTTTCACTGACCCCCTTTATCTTGGCTCTGTCCAGCTTATTAGACTATTCCACTATAAACTCCATGAAGACAAAGATCATAAGACTATGGTATACCATCATATGAAAAGCACCAGCACAGTGCTTGGCCCTTAGGTGACAAAAATGTCTTCGACAGAAATCCTGTTTGTTGTTTCACAGAGTTTGTTGTTTGTACTTTACCAGACACTTCCTTATGTCTGAGTTGGACCCTTGGCCAGTTTTGTCTCTTACCAGCAAGCAGAGACAATTCAGACTTCAGAGCAGTGTTCTAAACAGCTCTTAGATGTTTTGTCCAGGGACCAAAAAATTCAGGAGGAAAGCCAGAGTGCCCAGCTTCACCCTTAGATTCTCTGAGGTCAGAAGATAATCCAAAATTCCCACTCCTCTTGTCAATCAAGCTCCCAGGCTTACCTCTTGCCGGTGGTAAGAGCCGTTCAGAAAGTCATGGTAGCGCTGCCGCAGAGCCTGGCCCAGCTCCCAGTGCTGTAACATCCCCTCCTGTGGGCAAACCAGAGGGTTTAAAAAGTCCAAAGGGACCTGGGCATGGTGGCATACACCTTTAATCCTAGAACTTGGGAGTCAGAGGTGGGTGGATCTCCATGAATCTGAGGCCAGCCTGGTTTACAAAGTGAGTCCAGGACAGTCAGAGTTATTACACACAGGAAACCCTGTCTTGGAAAAAAAAAAAGTCCAATGGGAAGGGATGGCCCACAGGCCCTATGGCATTTAGGATTCTTCCCTTGGCAAGGAGTGAGTTTGATTCCAGAAGGTAAGTGTCATTCCAGAATGACACTTTCCTGGGCACAGAGTATTGTTAAGAAATAAGGTCATCGGGTTCAAATCCCAGCACCCACATGGCAGTTCACAGCTATCTGTAATTGCTGGGCGTGGTGGTGCACGCCTTTAATCCCTGTACTCCGGGAGGCAGAGGCAGGAGGATCTCTGAGTTCAAGGCCAGACTGGTCTACAAAGTGAGTCCAGGACAGTCAATGATACACAGAGAAACCCTGACTCGAAAAACCTAAAAAGAAAAAAAAGAAAGAAAAAGAAATCTGGTCATAAGTCAGAGATGTAACTCAGTGTGCTTAGCATTGACAAGGTCCTGGGTTTGATTTCCAAAACCACAAAAACAAAACAGACATTTTGTCCAACAGAATCCATATGGGAAACTGGCAGTTTTGGTAGCACCAGTTTCTGTGCTCCACACATGATCAATTCTATAGCATATCCTGAAGGCCTTGCAGCTTGGCTTCTGACCCACCTTAGTTAGCTGACCAAACCCCTGGGGCCATTTCTCTTCCTGATAGGGATCCTTGGGATATGTCTTCACTGGTGACCGATCTCCATGTCGATACAGCTGAGCAAAGAAAACGGTTTGACTACAAATCAAAGGGTCTTCTAGTTAAGGACGGGGCCCACCTCTGCCCATATCAGGAAAGGAAATCTCATCCCTCTTTCCTCTAAGCAATGAAAAAAAGATCCCAGTTCAGGAGGTCCCTAACTTGGCCATGCAATGTAACCTGAGATAATAGGCAAACCCAAAGGTAGAAGAGTAGTGAAATCAGTGCCTTCTGGGGAAGGAAGCGGACAATGATTGGGAAAACAAAGATCATCAAAGTCGTTTTTATGGGTGACTCTCAACATTTTAACTAAATTACCATCCTAGGGAAGAATCATCCCAGGGAAGATTATCGCCTAGCATTACTCGATCGCCCCGCCCTGCAAAATAGCCTAGGGCTCCAAATCAATTCTGAATCCAGCCTGGCAACCCACCACGGGCCAGCTGCTTCCTAAACCAGTTCTTTCTCCCCCTTGAGAAGTGAGAACCACGACCCCAGGGCACAAGCTCTGCCCCTCCCTCTACCAGCCGGCCTTTGCCCTTTCAGCTTTTGCGAACCCGTTGGTGACTCCGTCACCCATTACCAAGGTAACAAAGCGCAGACTCCGGGCCTGTGTGGGTGGCATCACCGTTAGGCACATGCCAAGAAGGAACTGGAGAAGAGCCGCCTGGCTCCAACCAGACTGTCTGCCCGCCATCACCGTTGTAGGCTGTGCAGCAAAGGGTCCGGAACGCCTTGGGCGGTACCTGCTGCAGCCGCCCGGATGCATTCGCGAGGACACTTGCCGGAAGTGTAGTCTTCGCGATCTTTCTGTGGGTGGGGGCGATGAGAAAGTCCGGTGGGAGAAGGAGGAATTTGGGGAGGAATGCTCACTGAGAAGGTTTACGATCGGTGGTGATAGACGAGTGTGGGAATGTAGCGCGATCTTCTGGACAGAAAAGGCTTAAAGACCTCGTTTTTGTAGAGGCGCTAGGACTACCTTGCCTCTTCCTTTACCAGGCTGGTGCTTGCCCTGGGCGGAGTCTTAGCTTGGAGAGCGAACACCTCTTCGTCTGGGTGCTTCTGAGTGGCATCCCAGAGCCTCAGCGGGTTCAGAATTGTGGCAAGGTGTGGGGAAGTATAGGGCCTCACTTTTTCCGCCTGTCTTCTGTATGTAGTTTAGTTTGAGCCTTGGCTCTGGCACTGTTCCCCTAAGTGGTCTTGTTTGGGATGTAAACAGCTTTTTGGACTCCCTGTATCTTTGAGGTTGATCCAGTCTGGTCTGCCATTCATCTCCTGAACAAACCTCACTCCTCAGTTTCACCCTTTCCCTGTGTTTGTCGATTTCTAAATTAAATTAGACTCAAAAAGTCATGCTTCCTGTCAGAGGAGTTGGATTGTACAGGATGTTTAGATTTCCCAAACCCACTGCATAGAATTCCTACTGCAAGGAATTTCCATAGGAAACTGGGGCTGTATTTTGATGCAGGCATATAACTATGGCATTTCCATAGAATCAGAGTTCCTCCAGATATTAGGATTTAGGGGCAGGCAGCCAGTCTAGCCTCCAGATTTTGACTCCAAACCTTGGAACACAGAGTTGCCGGGTCAGGGGTCAGATCTTGGACCTTTTGTATACTTTTATGCAGATATTCCTACTATAAGCAAACCCACCTCAGATTATCTGCAACCAAATCTGATCAGGACTGTTACTGTCCCAGGACTCCAGATAATTGTGTACATTTACTTCCAAAGTCACCTTAACAAAGACTGAGGAGTGAGCAGAATAAGAAGGCTTGAAAACTAAATAGTTTTTAACTTAAAACTGATAAGTTATTCTCTGCCAGCATCCTACTAGGGAGCCTTGGGTTCAAAGATGTTTTTCCTGAGGCTACCCCCACCCCCACTGTATGACCCCCAGAGTGTGTCTTCCCTGGCCTACTTCTTTGGGATCAGTGAACCCAACTTCCCCCAACTGCTTCCCAATAAACCTGCCTTTATATACTTTATCTTGAATTGGCTCATTTTGTTGGCAGAGAATAACTTATCAAAAACAAATCTAGCCAGACAGTGGTGGTACATGCCTTTAGTCGCAGCACTTGGGAGGCAGAGGCAGGTAGATCTCTGAGTTCAAGGCCAACCTGGTCTAGCAAGTGAGTTCCAGGACAGGCAGGGCTACACAGAGAAACCTTGTCTCAAAAAAAAAAAAAAAACAAAAAAACAAAAAAAAACAAAATGAAAAACAAAGCTATTTTCTGCATATGGGTGTTTTGCCTGCATGTGTATCTGTGAACCATGTGTGTACAGTGTCCTCAGAGACCAGAAGAAGGCATAGGATCCCCTATAGACTATGAACAGCCATGTGGGTGCTGAGAATAGAACCTGGCTACTCAGCTGCTAAGCCATCCTTTGTTTTGTTTTTCCAGATAGTGTTTCTCTGTGTAGCCTTGGCTGTCCTGGAACTCGCTCTGGAGACCAGGCTGGCCCCAAACTTACAAAGATCTGCCTGCCTCTGCCTCCGAAGTGCTGGGATTAAAGGTGTGCACCACAACCACCCTTAGCCTTGGTTCTTAACTTTGTTCTTTTCTTTCTTTGTTGTTGTTTGTTTGTTTGTTTCTTGAGGCAGGGTTTCTCTGTGTGGTCCTGGCTGTCCTGGAACTCACTTTGTAGACCAGGCTGGATGCTGGAATTAAAGGTGTGTGCCACCATGCCTGGCTAGTTCTTAACTTTCTTAACCACAGGTTCCCTTATAAATCACATAAAAAATTAGCCCTCCAGAAAAAAAAAGTATTCACAACATGAAGATAGAATACTATTTGCATATAATCTCTAGTGATTTCCAAAGATCCTTCACAGGTTTATAAGATTAGGAAATCAACCCAGAGAGAAGTGATTTGCCTAAGCTCACACAATTTAAAGAATGGATTGAAATTCACTCTTGCTTGTTTTTGTTGCTATTTGTCTTTTGAAACAAGGTCTATATAGCCCAGGCTGGCCTCACACTTCTGATCCTCCTATTAGCACCTGCTAAGCACTAGAATTACAACTGTGTAGTACCCAACTCATGGTTTTCATTTCCCTCCCTCCCTCCATCCCTTCTTTCAGACAGGATTAGGATCTTGCTACATTCAAAGCCCAGGCTAGCTTTGAACTCATTGCTACCTTACCTCCTAAATATACAAAGCATATGCTGCCACATCTAGTTTGATGTTGACATTTTCTGATTTTTGGTTAGTATATAATCCATTGTGTGTGTGTGTGTGTGTGTGTGTGTGTGTGTGTGTGTGTGTGATGTTCAAGGTCAGACAATGACTGTCAGGAGTCCTTGCTCTCCTTCCACAATGTGGGTTCCAAAGATTGAGCTCAGGTGGTCAGGCTAGCCATCTCACCAGGCCCAACTCCACCCCCCCCCCCCTTTAAAATATAAAATGCACCTGACTGTAGTGGCACATGTCTCTAATTCCAATACTCAGGAGACTGAGGGTGGTAGATCCCTGAGTTTGAGGCCAGTCTGGCGTAGTAAGTTTTAGGATAGCCAGGGCTACACAAATTAACCCAGTCTCGAAATAAATATAGAATGCCTCACAAACTTTTTTGTCATCTTTGTGCAGGAACTATAAAAATCTCTCTGTTGTTCCAGTTTTAGTTTGTGTGCTGTCAAAGACAGCACTATAATGGACAGTTTCTTATAGGCTGTTCAAACTGCATTGTTAAACTATCTATGGGAGCCTCAAGGTACCTTGAGATTTTTTTTTTAATCTTTTTTTTAAAAGATTTATTTATTTTTTTACATATACATTGTTCTGTCTGCAGGTATGCCTGAAGGCCAGAAGAGGGCACCAGATTTCATTATAGATGGTTGTGAGCCACCATGTCTTTGCTGGGAATTGAACTCAGGACCTCTGGAAGGGCCGTCAGTGCTTTTAACCTCTGAGCCATCTCTCCAGCCCTGGTACCTTGAGATTTTATCAAAGGAAACCTTTCACATAAGTGGCATCTGCCTATTAGTGGGAGTTTTTTATTTGTTTTGAGACAAGGTCTCACTTTATAGGTCAGGCAGGCCTATGACTCAAAATCCTCCTGCCATGACCTCTTCAGTGCTGATGTTATAGGCATGCTACCCCACATCTGTGGAAATGTTTTACGTTTTGTTGTTGTTGTTGAAACAGGGTTTCTTTGTGTAGTCTTGGCTGTCCTAGAACTAGCTCTATAGACCAAATCTCAGAGATCTGCCCCCCCAGAGGCTGGAATTAAAGACACTCGACATCACCATCCAGCAACTTTTCTTTTATAACTTTTTATTGGTTTTTGTGTATGTGTGTGAATTTCACATCATGCACCCTGATCCCACTCATCTCCCACCTCTCTCTCAGACCCGCCCTTCACCCTTGCAACCTCTCCCAACAGAGAAAAAAAAATCTCATTGTGGAAGCTGTAGTGTGTCACAGTATGTCCCACAATATTCCCTTTAGTCCATACTTTTTTGTTTGCAAATGTTCATTACAATGACTCTGTGGTCTGCTACAAGGTTTCTGACTTCTGCTACTTTGTCAGTACTGGAACATGTCCCTTAATGGGAGCCCAGACCAGGGATGTTCACCTGGCTTTTGGTGGTAATAGCGCCCTGCTCCTGCAGGGCCATGGATCCAGATATGGTCCCTGGTGGCAGCAGAGGCCAGGACCCCACCACGGTCCTAGGTGGAATGTCCAGGCCCCATGGTACCAGTCTGGTGGTTGTCTCAGACTGGCTCCTTGCCCAGCTCTCCCAAGTGGCCATCCGCCTGGGGTCCATGGTGCCAGGCAGAGTTCTAATGTCTAGCTTACTTCCTGTCCCAGGAACCCATCTGGGCTTGCCTGGTGCTGGACCGGTGGTTGTTACAGGCTCATTCCCTGTCCAGGCCCCCTGACACCAAACTGGTAGTGATCTCAGACTTGCTTTTTTCAGGAATTGTTAGGCTACTAATCATTCAGATATTCATAGGTCAGAACACTAAATGTAGACATAGCCTCTCTCTTCTCTGCCACCTATTGCTGCCCATGTGACACAGCAGTCACATCTGCAATGCCTCTAGCCTCTAGGGACAGGCCCAGCAACTTTTTTTTTTTTTTTGGTTTTTCGAGACAGGGTTTCTCTGTGTAGCCCTGGCTGTCCTGGACTCACTTTGTAGACCAGGCTGGCCTCGAACTCGCAAAGATCCGCCTGCCTCTGCCTCCCAAATGCTGGGATTAAAGGCGTGCGCCACCACTGCCCGGCCCAGCAACTTTTTAAGACTATTTTATTTAGTTATTCCAATGCATGGCAAGATTGAGGTAGGAAGATCAGGAGTTCAAGGCCAGCTTCAGTTACATAGCAAGTTCAAGGCCAGCCTAGGCTAAAGGAGACCATGTCTCAAAAAACAAACAAAAAGATTTAGTATAATTTTTACTCCGCAAAATTATCCAGGCCATTGTGCTTTCAGAATGTAAATCTTTAGTTCACCAAATAGAACAAAATTTATTCATGCTTTGTTTTTCTTCCCACTTGCTCAAGTATGTCTATACCGTTTGTGTCTGTAAGCATCTGTGTAGGAAGGATTGGTGAGGCAGATGTTATTTCAATCTTTACAGTGAGAAATGATTCCAGGATAATGTCAATGGTGCACATTGGTGGAAGGGCCCAGAGAAAAGCTTCAATTGTGTAATTCCTCAGCTTTAACATTATTTTCTACAGGTGATTTTAAGTTCTTCCCACCTTGGTTCCTTACAGTTCAGAACAAAATCATCATGTACATGGATAGATAGATAGATGCAATCATGGGCCTATTCTAGACCAAATATGTCAGTTTCTGAAGGTGAGGTAAGATTTGAGAACAACTGCTCACCCTGTGTTGGCAGAAGCAAATCTAAGTCAGGTGAATTAACATTTTTTTCCTCATTTTTTGAGGTGGTTTTGTATAATGGATAAAGTACATTTGTTTGTTTTGTTTTGTTTTAGAATTTGAGCATGAGTTTATTTTTACTTATGTGTCTGTATGTGTATATGCACATGAGTGCAGGTGCTCATGGGTGTCTGCAGAGGGCATCAGATCTCTGGAGCTGGAGTTGTACAGGTGGTTGTGAGACACTCAACATGGGTACAGGGAACTGAACTTTGGGTCTTCTGTGGGAGCACCAAGGGCTCTTAACTGCTGAACATTCTCTAGTTGGGAGCATGAGCTTTTAAATCAGTTTTTATCTGTAATCAGTTTTGACATTTGTACCTTATTAGCAACCTTGTCCTAAGATCTATTGTGAGAATACATGAAATGATAATACATGTAGAATACATTATGCAGAAAAGCCTAAATAAATATTACTTTTTGCTGTTCTGGGTTTTGCTTCTCCTTTTGGGATATTCAGGCGCCCCCCCCCCACACACACACACACACCAGACCAGAAAGGATGAGACGGTTTTGGTTCTCCTTTCCCAGTGTCTGGTTGCTGCTGGACACAGGGCCAGAAGGGACAAGGCAGAGTCTGGAATGGGTGGGTCCTTAGTATCCTGGTCCAGTTGGGAATGCCTGGGTGTGAGAAATCCTTCTCTGATGATCTTAGTGTTACAGGTCTTTTAGATATTAAAATAGCTCTCAGATGGTTTTTTTTTTTTTTTTTTTTTTTGGTTTTTCGAGACAGGGTTTCTCTGTGTATCCCTGGCTGTCCTGGAACTCACTGTGTAGACCAGACTAACCTTGAACTCACACAGATCCGCCTGCCTCTGCCTCCCTAGTGCTGGGATTAAAAGTGTGCACCACCATGCCCAGCAATTACATACAGCTGTGAACTGCCATGTGGGTGCTATGATTTGAACCCGGGTCCTTTGGAAGAGCAGCCAGTGCTCTTAACCACTGATCCATCTCTTCAGCCCCCAGGTTATGTGTCTTTATTCCAGGGTGAATGAGCACTATATGAACCTTGGGAAATGGGAACGTATGTATTTCCAGGGTGGGCTTATCTTATTGATTGGGGCTGCGTATTGGGGTACCTCATTTACATGGAGAGGCATTCCAGGCTATGTGACTACTTCGATAATTGCAAGGTTGGGGGTCGCTGCTACATGTGCCAGGTCATGCAGGCTTAGAACTTGGAGGGAGCAGTTCTTATTCGTGCCGATCTCAAGTTTTAGATTTCTGGGGTTTGAACACACCCCACCTCGCCAGTTCCATGCCAGTTCCCCCAGTGGCACAGTCCATGTGCCCCACACCTTTGTGTTCTACCTTCTGTATCATGTCTGAACATACAGGTTCAGGTCTCAACAGGGGTTCCTAGATTCTTCTGTATTTTTTGATTAGGAGATTGGGCACAAGTCAACTTGAATGAGTTCCAAGGGCTCTGAAAGATGTTACTCTCACTTTCTACTCATGTAGAACACTGAAAGAAGGATTCAGAAACAGTTACTGCCCTAGCCCTTTTCTGAAAACCTTAGTTTATGGTCTGCTTAATGGGAAGGATTGCCTTTGGGGTAGTTATTTAGTGATACATTTGACCAGGGGCTGGTGCATTAATGCTATTTCTAGAGCCTAGAAGTTTGGAGTGGAAGAGTCAGAGATGTGAATAGTAAGATTCCCCAACGATGTTCTTGGGGATGTTGCTTCCCGTAAGAATCAAGAAAGCATAGGAAAGGCCCATAAGACTGGGATGCCTTGGCCTTAACGCTTCCTGTGGGCTGAAGGAACTGTGCCATGAGGGCGGGGCTGGTAAAGTAGGACTTGGGCTCCTCGCTGCTGATATCCTGATTGCTTGCCCTGGCTTGGGCAGAAGTCCCAGTGGTTGGTCACCAGAAAGTCTTTGGAGACATCAATGGGTTTTAGATTTTCCCTCTCCCTTCTCTTTGTGGCAAGCTCCTCCACCACCTGTAACCTGCATTGGTGAGGTAGTGGCAATGCTGCCTCTCCTACAGGAGAATGAGCTGCCCTACTTTTCTGGCTTGGGGGAGGACCTGCTTGTTCAGCAAATGCCTGTAGCCTGGGTCAGTGGGCTCCAGCTTGGGCTTATGTATGTGTATGTGTGTTCCTGGGAAGCAGCTTGTGAAGAGATTAGGGAGTCAGGAGATGGAGTAAGATCAGGAGTGGATGGTGGAGACTTTTTTTTTTAAACCCCTAGAAGATAATGTCACTGGGCTTCAGGCCAATGTTACATCTCAGGATCCTTGAAACAAGGTATATCAGGAACATCTCTGAGTGTGCTACTATGCTAGAACTTGGGCAAAGGGAGAGAGACCTGGATACTCGATGGGTGGCTCTGGGACTGAGTCCTCCCAGTCTCCGTGGCTGCTCTCCTTGGTTTCTACTTTCCCAGGGTGGCAAGTCCTTGTGAAAATTGGGAGAAGGAACGCATGAGAAGAATGGAGAGCCTTGTGCTCATGATTCATAAGCGTCCGGACCAGGGTGGAGTCCTTGTGATGAGAAGGAACGAGAGCAAAAGCCAGAGGCAGAAGCTGAAGATGGGGGCTGCCAGAGGGGCTTTTTCTGAATGTGAAAATGAATACATGGGCAGATTGTGCAACACCCCCACTGCCTGCTGTCTTCTCACACGTGTTCCTAGTCCCTGCTGTTCCCTCAGCTCACCCCGTGCTTCCTCTCATCTCTCACCAAGCCCCCTTTTGACTTCAGTTTTCTTGTCCTTCCTCCATCCTGTTCCTTCTGTCCTGCTCCCATGAGCATGTTCACTCTTTCCCCCCATTTCCTCTGTTTTCTTCCCTTGTGTCCCGTTCATCTCTCGTTTGGTCCTGCTGGCTGCTTGTCTGGCCCTTGTCCTATCCTTTAATGTGGGCCCATGGGAATTGGAGTTCATAGCAAAACAGGAAGGGCCTGTGAGCAGGAAACTGGGAATGGGGCAGGGGGTGAATGGCCAGCAGTAACCTCAACTCTTTCTTCTCACATCTGAATTGAAGCATCTGCAGACCTCTGCAGCCCACTAGCCCTGCTGACTGCCAGCCCTGGCTTCTTCCATCTCAGAACTTTTCCTTCAGACCTTATAATGATCTGGACTCGAACACAGGAAGAAAAGATCAGAGCACCCTGAGAAAGGACATCTGGATTCTTATCTCAGCTTGGTCACTAACTGTGTGGTCTTGGGCAAGCTCTCAAGTGAGCATCAATGTGCTCCATAAAATGGAGCCATTTACCCTTTCTGTGTCGTCCCCCCACCCCACCCCAGCTGTTCTCAGGAACCAGAGAGAGTGAGGGGTTGGTATATGGAAACAAAGATTCAAAGGGTTGACAAAGTACAGGTTCAAGATGATGGGAGGACAAACCACTAAATGAATTGGGAGGGAATAATAACTCCCACCCATCCTTGAACATTACTGTGGCACATTGTGCTGATTTTATTCTCACAGTGATCTTATGTGGTAAAACTATTATTATTAATATTATTATTGCCATTTTAAAAATAGAGGTTCAGAGACATTAACTTGCTCAGAGAGGTTCAGTGACATTAACTTAGTCAGGATCACACAGTTGAATGGGGGGCAAAGTTCAGCCAAGGACTGCTTTCCTAGTATAGGTGATACTCTGGGTCATTATAGCCCTAGTACTGTGGTTTGAACCCAGAATCCAAAAGAGAAATGATTATGCTGAGTTGAAATTAACTCAAGCTAACAGCTATGGCATAGAAGAGGGACATGTTTTGTTTTGCTTTGCTTTGTTTACTTATCATTCAACAACAGAAACATAGCCTCTACTGTGTTTTCTCTCTAAACCAGCTGCTGATCCCCTTGGGAGATTAAATCAATGAAACATGATGTGTTCCTTCAGGGCTGAATCTTTTGTCCCAGGCAGCAAGGCAGGAAAGCTAAGGCTTTCGATTCAGCAGATCTTGACATCACTTCAAATGAGGCTGTTCCCTAAATGAGGCTTATCTTGGGAGGTCTACACTGGGTTGGGCCCCTTGGGTTGCTAGCATCTGCTTCTCTCACTCCTCTCCCAGGTCTCTTCTATTTCTTGGCCTCTTCCTTTCTCTGTCCCCCTCAGGGCACCCACACACAAACTCACTGGAAGGCCCAGCACCTGCCTGTCTTCACCCTAGGAGTTCTACCCGCTTGGCTCAGTCCTGGGGCTAGTGGGGAGAGCTTGGCGCCTTCCCAGAGGCAGAGGAGGAGGGAGGCTGGGAACACAGGCTGGGGCTTGGTGTCGCAATTCCGGGCCATGCCGAGACCTTTGCTCCGCGAGGTGTCTAGGGGGGAGGGGAGAGGGAACGCTGACTCTGGAGGCTGCTGGGATTAGGGTGGGGGTGCCTGAGAAGCAGCCTTGTGAGAGAGCAAAGAGCCTCCAGGGTGAAGAGAGGAAGGAGAGAGATGGAACTGAGCCGGTCTGCGGGGAAACGCGACAGTCTTGGTAGAGGGTAGGGGACAGGGTGGCGCCGGCTAAGGGGGTGTTGGGCTAGGGTGGAGTTAGCCTGATGGGGAAGCTACCTCGTGGGCGGAGGCCTAAGGAGGCTAAGGGCTCCGGACGCCAGTAGGAAGGACCCCTTGGCAGTCCCCTCCCCTCAACCCTTTCTACATTACGGCTTCTCATTGCTGGCCCCTGTGTGTTCAGCTCTGGTCACTGGCTGCCCGCTGCAGCCTCGAGGGCCAGGTACTGCAACACCCTCTTCTCCCAGCAAGGGGGGCTCCAGAGATTACGGAGCCAGGAAGTCTGGTAGCCTTGGGGATTCTGCTGGTCTGCTCCTCGACAGTGGCTGGGGCTCTGTCCTTGCCTCTGGGGTGGGGAAGGATGGAATGGGAGGATGTTCTAGGGAAGGGTCTTTGGAGAGAAGTGAGGAATAATGTTATCGTTATTGGGAGCTGGGGCAAGGATAGAGTTACTAGGTCTCAGAAGAACTGGAGGGGTTCTGGGAGATGAGGCCTTGTATTGGTGAGATTCTTGATACAAGAACTTTATGCTGGGACTTCAGAAAAGGCAGGGAAAAGATTCTAACAAGCAGACTCATAGAGTCAGCTTGGATCCAGTCTCACGGTCCTGCCAACTTTGACTTGTCCTACATTTAGAGCAGGGGTACAGACCCTTCCCAGAGCCTGGAGGTGGGTGCAGAGAAGAGAACAAAGCTGAGAACTCAAACAAGTCAGGGTTCTACTCTTGACTCTACCACCTCCACCTGTGTGGCTATAGGCAGTTTCCTTAATCTCTTTGAAACCTTAGCTTCCTTATCTTTAAAATGGACTTAAGAATAGTCCCGATAGACTGGAGGTATGTTCAATGGCAGACTATTTACCTAGCCTGCATGAAATCCTGGGTTCAATCTTCAGAACCGGAAAAAATAAAATAAATATTAAAAGTCCCGACTTCATCACATCTGAGGTGATATAATAAAGAAGGCTTCGCAGGCTGATCCATGACAAGTAAATGTCAGCTGACAATGTGAGGATGGATAAAAGGCAGCACATGAGGGAGCTGAGGCCTAGCTCTGGAAGAGTGTAACCTGACTCATTCCCACAGGACAGCGTCTTGGTAATGTCCAGGGTTCCAAGAAGAGATGTCCTTGTGGCTGGGGACCCCAGTGCCTGATGATTCTCCTGGTAAGCTGCTTTATTCAAACCTTCTCTCCTGAGCCCAGGCTTCTGGCTCCTCTCCTACCTCAGGAATCAACCCCCTTCACTATCTGCATCCAGCACTCCTTAGAAGCACAAGCAGATCTAGTCTTAGTGTCTCTTGCTCAAACCCTTTGCCCTGGTTCTAGAGTTTGATCAGAGCTAGTCCTCAGTCTGGGTTTGCTTCTGGGGAGAGTTGGCATGTCTCATGCTTGCATAGCTCTAGCTTCAAGAATTCTGTCCGATCTATGAAATGGACACCCTCCATCATCACCAAGCGGACAAAGGTTAGCACCTTCATTTAAGATCTTAATGTGCAGCTGGGCGTGGTGGCGCATGCTTTTAATCCCAGTGCTAGGGAAGCAAAGGCAGATAGATCTCTGTGAGTTCGGGGCCAGCCCTGTCAAGAGAGTGAGTTCCAGGACAGCCAAGGCTACACAAAGAATCCCTGTCTCAAAAATAAATAGATAGATAGATAGAGAGATAGATAGATAGATAGATAGATAGATCCTGACGTGTTATCTGGGCAGTTGTGATGCATACCTTTAATCCACTCTACTCAGGAGGTAGAGGCAGGAGGATCTCTGAGTTCGAGACCAGCCTTGTCTACAGAGCAAGTTCCAGGACAGTCAGGGCTGTTACACAGAGAAACTCTGTCTTGGGAGAAAAAAAAATCTTGATATGCAAAGGCCTGCAACTGACTAGTCCTAGATCCCACAAGATTCTAGAATCTGAAAGCATGAGCTGAGACTTGGGTAGCTTCTTTTCTTGTTTGTTTTTGAGACAAAGTTTCTCTGTGTTAAGTGGCTGTCCTGAAACTCATTCTGTACACAGGGCTGGCCTTGAACTCAGGGATCCATCTGCCTCTGCCTCCCAAGTGCTGGGATTAAAGGTATGCACCAACATACCTGGCTAGCTTGACTGCCTTCTAAGAGTAAAGTTTGTAGTTTCCCAGCCAAGACACTTGGGGATAGAATCTGGTTAGGACCTAAACCCACACCAGCTCCCCTGTGCTTCTTTTGGGTTCAGACTCTGCAACAGAGTTGTGGAAGACAGAAACCAAAGATGCAAGAAACCAGGGAGGCAACAGCTGCATCCTCAGGGAGGAAGCCAGGATGCTTCAATCAGCTGGAGATGCTTTAAGGATGGGGTTGGAGGCAGCAGAGCCCACAGCTCTGCTCCCCAGGGCAGAGACCCTTCCAGAGCCTACAGGTAAGGCTCACCTGGACTTGGAGAAGGTGAAGATCCCTAGATGTGGGAGGGGAACTCTGGGGCCCTTTGCCTTCTAATGTCCCAGTTAAGTCCAAACACTTTGGGCCAGTGACTTTGGTGTGAATTTTGTCTGCAGCTTAGGTGTTTCTGAGCCTCAATTTCCTTGGTTGTGAATTGAAATTAACCTTTATGATTATTGTAAGGATCAATGCTTACAAAGAGCTCATATAGTATTTAGTAGTCCTTGGTAAAGGACAGCAATTGTTTTAATAGATTAAACCAGGCACCGTGGCATGCTGTGGTAATTCCAGCTACTCTGTAGGCTGAGCATGATCACTTGAACCCAGGAGTTCAAAGGCTACAATTGTGAGAGAGAGAGAGAGAGAGAGAGAGAGAGAGAGAGTCATTCAATGAAAGGAAGGGAATGAAGAGTACCTAGTCAAGAATGTTCAAGGACAGGAGGACATTAAACCTTATGTCTCTATCTAGATCTTCATCCACAAAAGCGGAAAAAGGGGCCAGCCCCCAAAATGCTGGGGAATGAGCTATGCAGTGTGTGTGGGGATAAGGCCTCTGGCTTCCATTACAACGTACTGAGCTGTGAGGGCTGCAAGGGATTCTTCCGCCGCAGTGTTATCAAGGGAGCACGATATGTTTGCCACAGTGGTGGCCACTGCCCCATGGACACCTACATGCGGCGGAAATGCCAGGAGTGTCGGCTTCGAAAATGCCGCCAAGCAGGCATGAGGGAGGAGTGTAAGTGTCTGGTTGCGGGAATTGGGAAACGCTGATGGGAAAATATTGGTGCCCTGTCGTGAAGGCAGACAGGTGCTTACCCCTGCAAGAACTTCCTGAGTGTGGACTAAAACGTCCTTATCTAGGCATGGTGGAACTCTCTCTGAGTCCCAGCACTCAGGAGGCAGAGGTGGATCTCTGTAAGTTCAAGGCCATCCTGGTCTACATAATGAGTTTCAAGACAGCCAAGAGCTACATACTGAGACCCTGTCTTGGAAGAAAACAAATAAAAATTTAAAACTTCCTTGCTTTTGCACACATTTTGTTTCTGGAGCATCAAACCTCCCCTCTACCCCATCTCTGCTTCTTGTTCACCCTTGCCCCACTTCCCACCTCACATCTGGCCCTGTCTTTAGGTGTCCTGTCAGAAGAGCAAATCCGCCTGAAGAAAATGAAGCGGCAAGAAGAGGAGCAGGCTCAAGCTACATCGGTGTTCCCAAGGATTTCCTCAGCTTCCCAAGTCCTGCCACAGCTCAGCCCAGAGCAACTGGGCATGATTGAGAAGCTGGTGGCTGCCCAGCAACAGTGTAACAGGCGCTCCTTTTCTGATCAACTTCGAGTCACGGTACTTGCTGACTTGGGGAGAGGCGGCTGTACCTGAAGCACCACCTAACTTCTCGATCCACAGCAATTTACCTTTTTCTTCCTTGCCCACCCTGGGTAGCCATGGCCCACTGCATCAGACCCTCAGAGCCGGGAAGCCCGTCAGCAGCGCTTTGCCCACTTTACTGAGCTGGCCATCGTGTCCGTACAGGAGATTGTTGACTTTGCCAAGCAGCTCCCTGGCTTCCTACAGCTCAGCAGGGAGGACCAGATCGCCTTGCTGAAGACCTCTGCAATCGAGGTGGCTGGAAAGGGAGTGGGATAAAGGGAGAACCAGAGTAGGATTATCTATAGGGGACTTCCAGATATCCAGCTTGGAGAGTCTGAGCCATTGGGAAAGGGAATCGACCTCCTTTCAAGGGCCTCGTACCAAGACCAGCCCCTTCGTCCCCGACTGAAAGCTGCTGCTTGTGTGCAGGTGATGCTTCTGGAGACATCACGGAGGTACAACCCTGGGAGTGAGAGCATCACCTTCCTCAAGGATTTCAGTTACAACCGAGAAGACTTTGCCAAAGCAGGTGAGATCTGAGATGGCCAGGGGACCGGCACTTTCCATCCTGGGACCCATCATGATTAGAGAGCTACGGGCCTAAGGTTTGGGTGCTCATTCAGTGCAGATGCCACTTGTTTTTCCAAAAGAGAAGCTTGGAATGTTGATCAGTCACTTCAACTGCTCCAAACAGACCCCTGTCCACTGATGCACTTGAGGTATTTATGCAAGCATCTCCTCAGAGGAGACCAGGCAAGGCAGAGCAGTGGCCTTCATCCTTTCTTTAGGCAGCATGTGCTAATCTGCACTGTGCTTGGGCTTAGCATTTGAAAATACTGTGTAGCTAGAAAAAAAAAAAACTTTAAACCACTGTATCAGTCCTTTTGACAGACAAAAGGCAAGGAATCTTTTTCAGATAATGCTCTTTAAAGATCATGCAGGCTCATTTTACCCTTACTCTCTTTCTGTCCCTCATCCTAGCTGTAGAACCAGAGTTGAAGCATGACAAATGTGCAGAATAGGAGAGCTGAGCTGTAGAATCAAATCTAGTATTTTCTTTAAGAATTGGCTCAAATTGGTGCTGGGGTCTGATGCTTGCTCAGGGCTAAGCAGTGGGAGTTTCTCCCATTCGCTGTGAGTGATGTTGATGAGACTTGGGGTGGGGTGCCAACAAGGATAGAAGTCTGGAGGGGACTGATGAGTTTGGCAGCTGAGAGAGCAGACTGTGAAACGGAGCTAATGTGGCTCTGTCCTCAGGGCTGATAGATCTCCCTTCGTTCCAGGCCAGAGTTCAGAAAGCTTTCACTGGCCTCTGGTGACTCAGCCCAACCCATGAGCCTCTTGACCCAATACGGGCTTTCTAGGAGGCCTCTCTCGGTTGCAGGGAAGGGCAAGGCTCTGTCAGCCCCCTTGCCTTTCTTTATCTTCTGAATGTCTCAGTACCTACTGAACAGTGGCTTTAGTGACAGACGGCTCTGTCCAGCCTTAAACCCAAGCCCTGTCCCTGTTTTCCAAACACCTTTCCCTCAAATGGTTGCTATCTCACACTTTCTTAACCCTCACCTCTGTCAGGGCACCCTCTTTCTTAGACCCTTTCCATCTGTTCCCCATCTGTGGACTTGTGTTATCTGAATCTGTACCTATTTATAAGTTTCTTTATTTAAACACTTTTGATGCTATCATGTTTTTCATTTCTCATTTTATCAGTGTGTTTTTGGGGAAAAAGGAACAGAAGGCTCTTTTTATTTTTTCTTTTTTTTAAGATTTATTTTATTTATTTTATGCATGAGTGCTCTATCTGCATGTACACATGCATTCCAGAAGAGGGCGCCAAATCACATTGTGGATGGTTGTGAGCCACCATGTGGTTGCTGGGAATTGAACTCAGGACCTTTGGAAGAGCACTAGGCAGTGCTCTTAACCGCTGAGCCATCTCTCCAGCCCCCTTTTTATTTTTTCTTTCTTCTCTTTTTAACCATTTTTTAAAAAAAGTTTGTCTATCTTGTTCTCTCTCTCTCTATCACACACACACACACACACACACACACACACACACTTTTATTTTTTGTGTCCTGCTGTTTCTTTCCCTAGAGGCTCTGTTTTGTCAAGTCTCCTTCCATTCCACATCAACGACCATATGTTGTGTGCAAAGGCTGACTAATGATGTCAACCAGTCTCATTTGAGGGGTTCCTCTACCAGTCATTAGTAGGTTCTCAAGGGAGCACAGCTCAGTTCTAGAACCTTCTCTTCTTCTTTGTATGAAGGGACTTTTTAGAGCTTAAAATTTCATCAAGAAATGCTTTATAAAATGAAGCCTGCCCATTGATTGAAAGGATCAACACAGAACACTTGATGCACATCAGGGTGAAAATACAGGAAGTGACTCATCAAGAAACCTCGGATGGAAAAGGATAGCAGATGGCTGCCAAAAGAAATCTGAGAAAGCCTAGAAAACAGCGTGGGGTGAGACGTTGACAATACAAATGGAAGAAGTGTTTGCTAGGCATCTAGGCTGTAGATCAGGGTGTTGCATGCTCATGGTCGTCTCTGCAAGAAGATTGGTCCGTATTGCTGGGCTTTGTTGTTTTGTTTTAAGTTGGAAGACAAATATGAGGATCAATGGTTCAAGTCCATGGGCTGGGGAGGTGGCACACATTTGGAACCCCTGTGCTGAGGAGCAGGCAGAGGCAGAAGAGTCTCTGGAGCTCACTGGCCAGTCAATCTAGATGAAATGGCTTGCTCCAAGTTTAGTGAGATTGTCTCTCAAAAAAAAAAAAAAAAAACTAAGGTGGAAAGCAATAAAGAGAGATACCTGAGCCAGGCATGGTGTGCACGCCTTTAATCCTAGCACTTGGGAGACAGAGTCAGGCAGATGTCTGTGAGTTCAAGGCCAGCCTTGTCTACAAAGTGAGTTCCAGGACAGCTAGAGCTACACAGAAAAACCCTGTCTCAAAAAAACAAACAAACAAAAAAAGATACCTGATGTTGACTTCTGGCCTCCACATGTGTACACATGGGCAACTGCACTCTTCTCCCCACATACATGTATGCTCACGCACACAAGTTCAAGGCCATCCTTGGGAATATAGGGAGTATACAGCTAGTCTGTGATTATATGAGACCTTGTCACAAATAAACAGAAACAAAAACAAAATAAAAAACAACCACCCCAAACCCAAAAACAAAAATCAAGAGAGAAGCCAGTTGTGGTGGCACACTTTTAAGCCCAGCATTTAGGAGGCAGAGGCAGGCATGTCTTTGTGAGATCTAGGCCAGCCTGGTCTACATAGTGAGTTCTAGGACAGCCAAGGGTTTTGTCAAGAGACCAAGAGACCCTGTCTCATCAAAACAAAAAACAGAAACAACAACAAACAAAAAACAAAAAATCAACGGAGAGGAATATAGCTCAGTTGGTATAGTGTTTGCCTGGATTCAACTCCCATCCAGGTAGTTGTGGTAATAAATGCCCATTACAGCAATACTCATAAGACAGAGGCAGGAGACCAGAAGTCCAAGGTCATCCTCAGCTACATAGTGAATTTGAGGCTACCCTGGGCTTTTTGAGACCTTATCATAAAATGAAGTCTTCTAAAAAACGTAATACATTTAACACATAGTAGATATCATATATACCATTTATTATTTTAAGAAGTTTATGAGGTAGATATTATTATCTCTAAATTACAAATGAGGACTCTTGGGCCCAGACAGGTTAAATATCTTACTGCAAGTTACCCACTTTAGTGAATGGTAGATTCAGAGGAGTCAAATCCTGGCAGTCTTGAACCTCAGTCCAGGATGTGATATATCAGCTGTAACTCTAGTATTCAGATAAGAATTTGTCAGCCAAAAAGGGTTTCTTGCCGGGCGTTGGTGGCGCACGCCTTTAATCCCAGCACTTGGGAGGCAGAGGTAGGCGGATCTCTGTGAGTTCGAGGCCAGCCTGGTCTACAAAGTGAGTCTAGGACAGCCAGAGCTGTTATACAGAGAAACCCTGTCTCGAAAAACCAAAAAAAAAAAAAGGGTTTCTTTATAAGCAAAAGTAAGAGATACCTATGTCTTTAGAAATGTGGCATTCTTCAGAATCCTAATAATATAGTTGTTATTTAATTCAACACTTTTTTTTTTGAGACAGGGTTTCTCTGTGTGCCCCTGGCTGTCCTGGAACTCACTCTGTAGACCAGGCTGGCCTTGAACTCACAGAAATCCACTTGCCTCTGTCTCCAAGTGCTGGGATTACAGGTGAGCACCACCACCACCCAGCCTAACTAAGCACTTTCTGTGTGTCCGGCATTGTGCTAAACCTTCTTCATACTTTATCATATAACCCTCTGTATTACTCTTCTCAATTCCATGGCTCCTGGGTTGCGGATATAGCCCATCATGAGGTAAGGAGTGGCAGCGGAGGATGTAGGTAGTCACCGGACCTACACTCAGGAAGCAGAGACAGATGAGTGAAAGTGCTCGCCATTCTTTTTTTTTTTTTTTGGTTTTTCGAGACAAGGTTTCTCTGTGTAGCCCTGGCTGTCCTGGACTCACTTTGTAGACCAGGCTGGCCTTGAACTCACAAAGATCCGCCTGCCTCTGCCTCCCAAGTGCTGGGATTAAAGGTGTGCGCCACCACCGCCCAGCTGCTCTCCATTCTTTTTACTCAGCCCCTCTCAGACATGTTTCCTCCTAAGTGATTTTAGATTCTGGGAAGTAGACAGTCAAGTAATCACCACACCATCACAACAGGTTTTTGTTTTTTGTTTTGTTTTGAGACAGGATCTTGCTATGTTGCCCAAAGTGGAATTTGGAATCTTCTTGCCTCAGCCTTTCAATTACATTCATGTGCCACCATGCCCAGCACACTAGTTTTGTTGGATAGATTCAGCCATGACTTTGTTGCACAAAGGAGACTTCAGAAGCTTATTCTTATGTAGCTGAAACCTGCAGACCTGTTGGTGACTCCCTGGAAGTCCCCATGTTGAGTTGGAGGATGCTCTCCCTGTGCCTGCCACAATCCTCAGCCTCCCTCCTCCTTCCCCAGGGCTTCAGGTGGAGTTCATCAACCCCATCTTCGAGTTCTCCAGAGCCATGAATGAACTGCAGCTCAACGATGCTGAGTTTGCTTTGCTCATTGCCATCAGCATCTTCTCTGCAGGTACGGAGGAGGGGCACGAGGGAAACTGAGGAAGAGACTTTCACCTAGGAGGGCTGCAGTCCCTACAGGGTATGACAGAGGTTGGGTAGGACATGTCCCTATTTGGGAATTATGATTTGGGGTATGGAACCAAGACCTTGGCCAGACCTGCTCCTCAACTCTGTTGGTGACCTACAGACCGGCCCAATGTGCAGGACCAGCTCCAAGTAGAGAGACTGCAACACACATACGTGGAGGCCCTGCATGCCTATGTCTCTATCAACCACCCCCACGTGAGTCTCTCCCCGGTGCCTTTTGCTTCTGCTCTTCAGGTCCATATTCTGATACCCACTTTCTTTCAAGAAATCTGCCTACCCCTAGCATGGGCAATTCTTTGCTGCTCTCTCAATTTCCCTGCCCCGTCTTGTCTCACCTTCTCTGGGGAAGAGCAACAACTAGACTTCCACCCACCCACCCCAGGACCGACTGATGTTCCCTCGGATGCTAATGAAGTTGGTGAGCCTCCGGACTTTGAGCAGCGTCCATTCAGAGCAAGTGTTTGCCCTTCGCCTGCAGGACAAAAAGCTTCCCCCGTTGCTGTCTGAAATCTGGGATGTGCACGAATGACTGTTTTTCCTCGGTGTCTTCTGCGTTTTGGGCCACATGTCTGAGGCTTACGAACCACTTCCTAGAGGTGGAGCAGACTGAGAAGGGCAAACATTCCTGGGAACTGGGTGAAGGAGTGTTGCATGGCATTAAGGGAGAGTCAAAGGGTTGGGTATTTTGTGGCTGCTGGGCAGTTGGGGACCTACTAACGTTGTGCACTATCCGAAAACCTTGTTGACCCAACCAAATAAACTAGCCAGGAGGGCCACTTTACACAGGGCTCTTCAGGGCCCTGCCCATCCTGCCTCTACCACTTCCTGTTTTTCCTCACAGGGCCCCAAAGAAATTCTCCACTATCATTCTGTGGCTTGGCTGTAAATGCCTCAGGGCTGCTTTACCAATAGATCTGGCACTTGAAACAGGAAGGCCAAGATGAATATAGAACTAGGGAAACAAACTTCTGGATCGAGGGTGAGGGTGCAGCCATGGTGGAGGAAGCCTGTTGTCCACTAGGATCTGCCTCCAGACTCAGAGGAGAGGAGCAAATCACAAGTGACAGTTTTTGTTCACTAGGCCCACAGCTTAAGTGAAATGCCTAGGCTGAGGTGCACCTTCCCCTTTAATGATCCAGGAGGAGCAGGTGCTCTTTCTGTCGGGGGAGGAGTTGGAGCTTCAGCAATAACTCAGCAGTACACTTCACGTGCACAAATGTCTTTTTTCTGTTGGCATCTGAAAAAGAGTACAGCCTTAAAAACCTAGGGCCGGGTAGTAGTTCCTTTCGGGCTCTGGGTCCTGTGGGATTTGAAGAAAAGTCCCCAGAGGTCCGTGGAGAATGACCAGTGTTTGAGTTGTCAAAAGGACAGGACTCCATTTCCCAGAGGGCATCGCGGCACCGTTCTCGTCCCCCTACCTTGGTGTGATACCCTGGGTGCTCCCCCCCGCCATCTCGAGTTGGTAGAGTCCACCGGCCGACCAGTTGGTTTTCCAGCCTGGGCGGCTGGGTACGTCCAAACAGCGTGCAGGGGGGACATAACGAGGCTTGGAGAAGCTGTCAGAGAGTCTTAGGGGCGGTTCATCTTGCAAAGTGCTTTCAGATTAATCTCCGTTTCGTCAAGACGGGCTCTATAACCAAGTCGAATTAAAAGCTGTCTGAGCAACCAAAACAAAACGTATTCCTTTGGGCCCTCCCCTTGGCACCTACCTGCACTGGGCCGGCCCAGTGCTTCCCGTCGCGTTCCCACTCCCGCACCGATAGGCGTGTGCGTCGCGGTGCTCTCCGCTAGGCTTGGAGCAGCCGTGGCCCCCGGGCGGCGAATGGTACGGCCCCAGCCCCTCGGCCTCCCCCTCCTGCATCGGGTCTGAGTGGTACGCGCCCCCCGCTGAGGACGCGGAACTGGCAGCCGCTCGCCGCGCGCCGCCAGTCTAGGAAGCGACCAGCGCTCGGCGGCCGGGAGTCGTCGGGCGGGCCTGGCAGGTCCCTCCGAGAGTAGGTAGGGGAGCGCGCGCCGCTGGGAGCCCTGTGTGGGTCTCTGAGGGGAAGCGGCTCCGGGAGGAAAGCGTCTCTGAGGCGGCCCTGAAGGAGCCAGGGCGAGGGGGCGTGGAGCCTGCTGAGAAAGGGAGGCGGGGGTCGAGGCGAGGCACCCGCGTGGCCGGAGGGCGGCGGGCTGGCGGGCCAGGTTCCCGGGTCGGGGCGAGGAGCTGTCCAGCAGGTGAGGGGGCGAGCAGAGCTGTCCAGCCCCGGGCCCGAGGAAGGCACCCGCGCCTAGCGCATGTGCGCGTGCGTGTGCGTGTGCACGCCTTATTTTTGATTAGCGTTTGGAGACCCAGGTTTGGTTCTCTAATACATATATATTTACATTTCATCCTTCAGTATTGGCTTGCTGAAGACTAGGCACACCGTTAAATAATTTGCTGCAATTGCTCCCCTCTCCATCCTCCTGCAGCTCAGTTCTTCCTCTTGCTCTCTGCTCCTTCCTCAGTCCCAACCATCGCTAGCCTCGATTGCTCCAGCTCTCCCCCACGCTGGACCAGTCTGCTGAGGAGCTTGCAAGGTCACTGCCTGGGGAGGAGGAGGAAGGAGAGGAAGCCTCCCGTTGTGCTCACGTCAGCAAAGATGTCATATCGTCCTTGGGTCGGGTTCCTGTGGTTTTTACTATGAGATTCTGCCCCAAATGAGGGACGAATCCGCAGGGTTGGTAGCATGGCCATTGTAGACTGAGAAGGCATAGACTACCTGAAAGTCTGAATTCTAGACGTGGGCGGTGATGTGGGATTATATAGAAAGGCTGCATTTAGAGATCTGGACTACAGCGGGACTGGAGCTAGGGATTACTTTGGATTAGTAAATAAGACTGAGGCAAGAGGCAGAGTCTGAGCCTGATTGGTTACGAAGACTGTATAAGTTATAGGTGGTGGTAGAGGGTGTAGAGTCTGGGGAAGGCAGAGAAAAGGAACAGCGTTGATTATCCTTGTAGCCTGAGTATCTGAAGTCAGTGGCTATTGGTGGGATAGAAACTGAGGCTAAAAATATATATTCTACCACTGCTGTCTAGGATAGTTCCAAGATCTCTTGCAAGACGTTCTTGCAGCTCTGAAAGGAGACTAGAACTGTAGAATATGGCAGTTGACTTGAATTGGGAGAGGGGCTTCATCTCACCAATATCAGAGAGGCCCCTGTAACTAATATACTAGTAAGAGAAAGCTTGAGGACCTACTTTTGAGATTTTGGCTGGAAAATATTGCTGGTGTTCTGGGTTAATCTGTATTTAAAGACAACCTACAACTCTGGTCCTACAAATTCTGTTTTATAGTATGGTTCTGTTATTATAGCTAGATATTCCTGTATAGAACACAATATGGTTTTTACCTATGTCCCACTTCATAGCTTCATTTCTCTTAGGAGGAGGGGAGCTCAGCTCTGTAAGAGTGCCCCACTTCTGCAATATGCTCATGTCAATAATAGTTGGGAGAACCAGAGGGATGTTTGGGATTTTTAAGAGTGATCAACCCCAGAAATGACTGAATGTATATCATGCTCAGGAACTTGGTGGTGGAGAGCTGTTTCTATTAAAAGCAGCAAGTGGGATAAAAAAAAAACATTAAACACAGACAGAAGTGGAGATAACCTGATTCCTAGTAGGTGCTGTCAGTGGAGCAGGCGTTTCCCAGGTTAGGGAGAATGAAATGCTATGGGCCATGGGTGACTTTGGAGTAGCAGCTGCTAGCACTGTTCGGTCACCAGGCAGGGGTGGGACCATAGCTCTGCTATAAATAGTTCTGGGAGCCAGAGTCGCTATGGAGACAAAACTGAATCCTATTACCTATGGGTACTCTACTGGGAGCAAAGGGGAGAGGGAACAGTGTTTTGAGGACACCAGATGTATTGTAAATAGGTCTTGTTTAAGGGTAGAGAAGGAAGAAAAATGAAGTCATTATCTTTTTTTTTTTTTTTTTTTTTGGTTTTTCGAGACAGGGTTTCTCTGTTTAACAGCTCTGGCTGTCCTGGACTCGCTTTGTAGACCAGGCTGGCCTCGAACTCGCAAAGATCCGCCTGCCTCTGCCTCCCAAGTGCTGGGATTAAAGGCGTGCGCCACCACCGCCCGGCTTGAAGTCATTATCTAAAGCAAGTAGTACCCTCAGTATTACAGGCTATTTCTATGTCTGTAGTATGGAAGTGTACCCAGCAAATGAAGTGTGTATTTAGGTCTGATTGTGTAGTAGTATAATAGGATTGTGTATGTGTGTATATGGTGTGTCCAGTGAACAAGGTCTCAGTGTGGCCATAGAAGCAAAATCTTGGAGCACTGGAAATACCCTATACTGGATTGAAACATTTTATTTAGAAGTATATGAAAATCTAATAGGAAATATGGATTCTTTTTTTTTTCTCTCTTTTGAGACAGGGTTTCTCTGTGTAGCTCTGGCTGTCCTGGACTCACTTTGTAGACCAGGCTAGCCTTAAACTCACAGAGATCTTCCTGCCTCTGCCTCCTGAGTGCTTGGATTAAAGGCATATACCACCATGCTGGGCAATTACAGACAGCTGTGAACTGCCATGTGGGTGCTGGGATTTGAACCCAGTCCTTTGGAAGAACAGCCAATGCTCTTAACTGCTGAGCCATCTCTCCAGCCCCCGAAATATAGATTCTTTTTAAAAATATATTTGTTGTGGGGTGTGGTGGCACAGGCAGGCAGATCTCTGTGAGTTTAAGGCCAGCCTGGTCTACAGAGTGAGTTCCAGGATAGCCAGGGCTACACAGAGAAACCCTGTCTCAAAAGAAAATAAATTGTTTATTTTATACATGTGTGTGCCTGGTCATGTGTATGTACACTCTGTGAATGCAGTGCTGAGAAGAGCAATGGTTTCCCTGGAACTAGAGTTACAAGCAGTTGTGAGCCACCCAGTGTGGTGCTCAGAGCTGAACCTAGGTCTTCTAGAAGAGCCACAAGTGCTTCTAACTACTGAGACATTTCTCTGGCCCCCAGAAAAATAGTCAATTTTAATATGTTTAGAATTTCCTTTGGACACTTCCCCTGTATTTGCAGAAACCCTAGTATTTTCAGTCCCTAATTCATAATCTCTGCAAGATAAAGAGAGATCAGGCCTTCTGGGAACTAATTGGGACTTCAATCCCAAAACCAGAGTAGACAAGGGCAGTCAGTTCAGCACCAAGGGCAGAGGTAACAGCAGTAGTTCCTGGTCCCCTTTGTAGCTTGAAGCAGGAAGACTGGTTAGAGGTGAAACAGTTGGGACATGGACATTCTTCACATGAGGTCACATGAACTAGAGTGTCCAGCTGTCGTTACTGTCTGAGTGCAACTAACCGGAAAGTCTATATGATAGCTGCACACCAAGCTGACTGCTGCTTAGTGAGACAGAATAATTAGGTTTCCGTCTAGACATAAAAACAGATTAGTGCCATTCAGAGAGTCTGGCTTGATCTTGATCACCCCTGGAGTAGTCCTGAAAGTGACTTTTTTGTTATCATAATTATTCAGTCTAGATTAGACTGTCTAGGACTGTTTTTCAGAAACAGAGCCCCAGAAACTAGTTGGAAACGAGCTAGTTGGTAGTGCTAAGACATTATTTCTTCAACTCTACTTCCTTCTCCTTTTTGTGGTTCTAAGGATTGAAACCAGCACCTTAGATCACTAAGCTACATCCTCAACCCCTATTCTACTTGAAATTTGACTCTGGAAGCCCATAAGCCTAGACAACCACAGGCTAAGCAAGTGTCAGATTCTATCGTGAGTCCTGAAGTGGAAGACCTTCTGACCTCTGCCCCTTACTGAGATGAAACAGAGAAGGATGATTCCCTTAGGGACAGCAGTGGATATTTATCAGTACTTTCCCCCTATTGAATTTTCAGATTATATCAGAATTCCTGCTGGGAACGCTGACTCTTTGCTCAGTGCCCTGAAGTTTCTCTGCAATGAACTGACAAATTGGAACCATGGTGCAAAAGAAGTTCTGCCCTCGATTACTTGATTATCTGGTGATCGTAGGGGCAAGGTAACCAAGAAGACTGATAATTGTCTTGTTCTCTGGGGCAGCCATAATGTCTTATTATTCCCAGACCTTATTTTCATGTTTCTTTGTTTGTCTTATTCTTTCCTATTGTTTTACCCTGATGGGAATATTGATGTTGGTAGGGAAAGCTACAGTTTGGTGGTACAAGAATATCAATCTGGACAGAGACAACTGCTCAGCTTTGTTTAGTTTAAGACAAAGTTTCTCTGTGCAGCCCTGGCTGACCTGGAACTTGCTATGTAGACCAGGCTTGCTTCGAACTCAGAGATCTACCTTCCTCTGCCTCCCAAGTGCTGGTTCTAAAGGCCATGGCACCACACTCAGCTCAAAACGCAGCTTTTAACTCACACTTTTATGGCTTAGTGGGTAATGGTGCTTGTCACCAATTAAATTCCTGGTCCTACAGGATATCCTCTGACCTCCACTTTATGTTCTGCAGCATACATGCTGCCTCTCATAAGTAAAAACATGCTAAATTATTTTAACTCATACTGTTGTGATTTTGAGCAAATATGCTCTTTATAGCCTAATTTTCATAGTTTGTAAAAAGGAGGGACTTAGCCGGGCGGTGGTGGCACATGCCTTTAATCCCAGCACTTGGGAGGCAGAGACAGGCGGATCTTTGTGAGTTCGAGGCCAGCCTGGTCTACAAAGTGAGTCCAGGACAGCCAAGGATACACAGAGAAACCCTGTCTCGAAAAACCAAAAAAAAAAAAAGGGACTTTTTTATGGAATACTGTACTCCTTCTCTATCTGCATATCTTCTTGAAATATTTAAGATAAGGCACTTTGAAGGGTGCCAATCATCTTTAGGTGTTAGTGATGATTTTCTTGTTGAAACTTTTAGGGTAGTGTCTTCATTACTGTACACACTTCATTTAGTCTATCAGTTAAACTTGGCAAGCAGTCTCTACACTCCAAGGTCCTATAATTAGCTTACTCTCCCCTAAAGTATCTTTGAGCTTTATTTGATTGTGGTTTCAAGTGTGATGGTGTGTTATATGCTCTTGGGCTGCTGAGTGTGTCTTTATATCCTTCAGGCACCCCAGCAGTGACAGTGTGGCTCAGACTCCCGAACTGCTGCGGCGGTATCCACTAGAGGATCACCCTGAGTTTCCCCTGCCCCCAGATGTGGTGTTCTTCTGCCAGCCAGAGGGATGTCTGAGTGTGCGGCAGAGGCGCATGAGCCTTCGAGACGACACCTCGTTCGTCTTCACCCTAACCGACAAGGACACTGGAGTCACCCGCTATGGCATCTGTGTTAACTTCTACCGCTCCTTCCAAAAGCGAATGCCCAAGGAGAAAGTGGAAGGTGGAGCAGGACCCTGTGGGAAGGAAGGGACTCATGCCCCCTGTGCCTCAGAAGAGGTTGCCACTGATAGCTCAGAGACTGGCTCAACCTTGCAGCCTCCTAGCGCTGACTCCACTCCTGATGTGAACCAGTCTCCCCGGGGGAAACACCGGGCAAAAGCAGGCAGCCGCTCCCGCAACAGTACCCTGACATCCCTATGTGTGCTTAGCCACTATCCTTTCTTCTCTACCTTCAGAGAGTGTCTGTATACTCTTAAACGTCTGGTAGACTGCTGTAGTGAACGGCTGCTAGGCAAGAAACTGGGCATCCCTCGAGGTGTACAAAGGTATGGTTTGCTGCTTATGCTTGGAAGAAAGGGGAAACATTCAGAGATTGATATGAGTAGTGTATGAGAGGATAAGAAATTTCCTGTCCAGCTTGTGCCCCTATAGGACTCTTTAAACAATTTAGTCCCAGTCTAAAGACTGCTGAGAGTGGGACCTCCTACTGTAGTTGTATTTCTAGAAATGCTGAGGAGTTTGTTGTGGATGTGACATTGAGTTCTATCACAGATACCTTTCTACACCTGTTTTTGTCATCATATATACCCTCTGGTCCTGTCTGAGCTTAGAGAGTGGGCTTTCCTAACAATACTCCTCTTCCAGTTTTTATCATGGTTTTATTGGGTGGCAGCGGTATCAGCTGCTAATGCTTCTGTATCTGATTCTTGCCATGTGTTCCTCAGGGACACCATGTGGCGAATCTTTACCGGATCGCTGCTAGTGGAAGAAAAGTCCAGTGCCCTTCTGCACGACCTTCGAGAGATTGAGGCATGGATCTACCGGTTGCTACGATCCCCAGTACCTGTCTCTGGGCAGAAGCGAGTGGACATTGAGGTCCTACCCCAGGAACTCCAGCCAGCCCTGATGTTTGCTCTTCCAGACCCCTCTCGATTCACCCTAGTAGATTTCCCACTTCACCTTCCCTTGGAACTTCTTGGAGTGGATGCTTGTCTTCAGGTGCTAACCTGCATACTGTTGGAGCACAAGGTGAGAAGAGGGCCAGCTCTGGCTCTGTAGACCTTTCTAGGGAGAAATCTGTACAACTTGTTGGGAGCTAGGTCATGAGTCTGCTGAGAACAGGAACTGTGTCCTTTTCATCTTTTTATTCCCAGGAGGTAATGTGATGACAGGTAGATAGCAGGAATTGGTAGACGTGAATTGAATTAATGGTATTGATGCCATATGGACCGCTTAGCTGAGTTATCCTTGTTAGACTGATTTCATTCTCTGGGGATATCAGTAGTTCTCTTCCAGTGTGTAGTGCTAGGATAGAGAGTGGCAGAACTAGGAGTGTAGAGGTTCCAGACAGGATCACTACAGTGTTTGGCTTGGAGAGTGACTGACAGAGCAGGGACTGGAGCCATGCTGATTGCTCAGATAAGCTGCAGCTAGAGGCTTGGTGAGCCTGAAATTAAACTGGAGTGCTGGGAGCTGTTTCCTAGTAAATCTGGCTTACACTGCCGAGTGATTTATGGTGTGGCCATGGCAGGTGGTGCTACAGTCTCGAGACTACAATGCACTCTCCATGTCTGTGATGGCGTTTGTGGCAATGATCTACCCCCTGGAGTACATGTTTCCTGTCATCCCACTGCTTCCCACCTGCATGGCATCAGCAGAGCAGGTGAGTCTCAAGGTGTCTTCCTGCTGTGGTGTCCCCGACTTCTGGAGGGAGGAATCTGTTAATCAGCGCTGGTCCTTTACCTCTCATAATTTACTAGTCTGAAACTTTAGATGGATTTGAGCTGATTATATAGTAAAACTATGCTCTTTGTAGTTTTTGTTTATTACAGCTAGTGATTGTACACTCCTTGCTACGGTGCTATAGGTGCTAATATACTGAAATGTATTGTTACCTTTCCAAAATCTGAACAATTTTAAATTTCACAGTTCATCTAGCTGCAAGTATTTTGGGAAAAGAATTGTCTGAATTTTTCTAGATAAGAAAAATTCTGACTTGATGAAGTGCTCACAATAGGTCTTGTCTTTGTTTCTTATCCTCTTTTATCTTTTCCACAGCTGCTCTTGGCTCCAACCCCATACATCATTGGAGTTCCTGCTAGCTTCTTCCTCTATAAACTAGACTTCAAAATGCCTGATGACGTGTGGCTGGTGGATCTGGACAGCAACAAGGTGAGGTGTTCATAAGACATTCAGTGGGATCATGATCTAGACCCAGTTCTGTGACAACCTTTTTTCTGGATTGTGTCTATTATGACACTCATTAAAACAGATATTTTTAATGCTGCTTTGACTTTATTGGGCAGACGGCCTTTGGTTGTAGAATTTAGTCCTGCCAGAATTGAGGGCACCTCCTCCATGCTCCAAGAGCTGTTAGACTGTTATTTTTGTATATGTCATATAAAGTATAGATAATCAGGAACTGGTTTTCCTATAAGTTTCAAGTAAGAAGCTGTTTTTCGGCACACATTTAAAACTATATTAACATTCTGCAATGTGACTATATTAAAACTCTTGTAAAAACCCTACTGTGTGTTCATTATTAAAATTTAGAAAATAAATTTAAGTGTAGTGCCAGGTCAGGCCAGCAAGGTGGTTTGACAGGTAAAGGAACTTGCCTCCAACTCTGACAGTCTGAGTTCAACACCCAGGACCCACATGGTAGAAAGAGAGAATTGACTCCTGCAAGATGTCCTCTGTCCTCCACACTTGTGACATGGAATGCCTCCCCCCTCCAAACAAAATAAATGTAAAAAGAAAAAAGTTAAAAGTAAGTATAGGGGCTAGGGAGATGGCTTAGCAGTTAAGAGCACTTGTTGCTCTTCCAGGGACCTCAGGTGGCTCCAGCTTCAGGGAATTTGGTGCTTCTGACCTCTGGCACCTGCACTCATGTGCATACTTACATTCACATGCACATACACATACCTACGCATAATTAAAAATAATGAAAGTAAGTCTTAAAAATAAAGTAAATGTAAAAAAGAAAATATGATCCATAATTCTATTATTTAGAGATAGTCACCAATGTTATTTAGGTATATTTCTTTTCAGACATGGAGATTCAGCTCATGTATGTATACATATCTTTCATATGAATAATATAACATATGATAATAATGTGTGTGTCAAATCTCGCTGTGCATGTTATTTGGTCCTGGACAGTTCATTCTAAGTTCATGTCCTTTTTTTTTTCTCTGCTACAGGTGATTGCCCCCACCAATGCAGAAGTGCTACCTATCCTGCCAGAACCAGAATCATTAGAACTGAAAAAACACTTAAAGCAGGTAGGTGAGGAATGAAAGAAAAAAAAGGGTCTGAAAGATGGGTTAGCAGGTAATGGTGCCTGCCACCAGCTCTGATAACTAGGCCCTATGTGGTAGAAGGAGAGACCCTACTCCTGCAAGTCATCCTCTGAACCCCATACATGCGTGATGGCACACATGCACCCAAACTCAACACAGAATAAGTTAAAATGTCAAAAAAATTTTTTTAAAAAGGAATAGATGATAAGGCAGCTGGTCTAAGAACTCTCATGTAGAGTAGACTTTCTTTGCCTCCAGTGGGCTTAAGAAGAGGTGTATCCAGGACTGGAGAGATGGCTCAGTGGTTAAGAGCACTGACTGCTCTTTCAAAGGACCCAGGTTCAAATCCCAGCACCCACTTGGCAGTTCACAGCTGTCTGTAATTGCCGGGTGTGGTGGCGAACACCTTTAATCCCAGCACTCAGGAGGCAGAGGCAGATCTCCCTGAGTTCAAAGCCAGCCTGGTCTTCAAAGTGAGTCCAGGACAGTCAAGGATACACAAAGAAACCCTGTCTTGAAAAACTTAAAAAAAAAAAAGATATATCCAAATTTTGTGGCAAGATGAATCTTAAAAAGGTTCCTTCTAATGCCTTGTAATGTATATTTCGGATCAGGTGTGGTGGCACTCACCTGAAATCCCAGAACTCAGGCTGATGTGGGGGGTGGGGGACAGGTTGTGAGTTTGACGCCAGCTTGGCCTACATGGCAAGACCATCTCAAACACATAATCACTCTTCATTTCCTGTTTCTTGTCATATCTGTCATTATTTGACTTTATAGCATTTCTTTAGTCTTGGAAGTTTGGACAAACTTGCTTCTTAAATCAATTGCAAAATCCCATAGATACCCTTTCTAAAAAGTCCCTTTCTTTGAGTAAGCCCTTCCACCCATTTTTTTTATTGATTGATTTTTTTTTTCTTCTGCATGCCCATCACAGTTCCTGAAGGTAAAACACAACAAGGCTCCCTTCCCTTCTCTGGTGTGTGTCATGTAGGACCCCCAGTAGATAGCACTGTACTTATTATTAGTTGAAGGCTCTTTGGAAGTCTTTTTTCTGCATTGTCTGAAGTACCTCGTAGTCCCTCTAGAATCTATAGTCTAGATGGTAGTAACTTGAACTGGGTAATCCTGCATGTACCTCTCCCTGCTACTGCCTTCATCATTGCGGATGTAATGTGATGCCTTGTTGCAGCAGAGTCTGGTGAGGGTTGTGAGTTCAGAAAGTTCCCCAACTATTCTTCACTTGCTGTGTTTCCATTTGATGATTGCTTAAGAATGACTAATGTGGGAGCTGGAGAAATGGCTCAGTGGTCAAGAACACTAGCTGCTCTTCCAGAGGACCTGGGTTCAATTCCCAGCAACCACATGGCAGCTCATAACGGCCTGTAATTCCAGTTTCAGAGGATCTGACACTTTCACAAAAGCATACATACAGGCAAAACACCAATGCTCATGAAATAAAAATAAATAAATTTGCTGGGCATGGTGGCACACACCTTTAATCTCAGCACTTGGGAGGCAGAGGCAGGCGATATCTTTGAGTTCAAGGCCAGCTTGGTCTACAAAGTGAGTCCAGGACATCCAGGGCTACACAGAGAAACCCTGTCTTGAAAAACAAAAGTAAATAAATAATAAATAAATAAATTCTCTCTTCCTCCCTCTCTCCCCCCCCATCTCTCTCATACACACATACACATGACTAATGTGGAGCTGGCCTTGGTGGTACACACTTTTAATCCCAACACTTACAGGGCAGAGGCAGGTGGATCTCTGTGAGTCTGAGGCCAGCCTAGGTTCCATAGTACTACATAGTGAGTTCCAGGCTATCCAGAGTTACATAATGAAATTGTCTCAAAAAGAGAGGAGGAAAGGAAGACAGAGTGTAGAGGAAGGGAGAGAGTGGGGGAGAGAAAGAGAGAGAGATAGAGAGAGAATGACTAATGTGAAGAGACTGCTGTATGAATTGATGCCACTTTATACTGTGCAGTTCATGGACCAGTGGATTTAACAACACTTGGCCTTATTAAAACCACACAGTCACCCCAGATGGACTGCAACACCAGCCCAGGTGATTCCTGAGCTCACCTGCATTCAAAAAACACTGCAGGTTTAGATCAGTGGTTTTCAAAGTGCACCATGAAGTTTCTTAGAGGTTAATTTAAGTTGGGAACTTGAGACCCTGTTTTTTTTGAGACAGGGTCTCACTATCTAGTTCTGGCTGTCTTAGGCTCTGGTTTCTGCTATGGTTGTTTTTTGTTTGTTTTCAAGACAGGGTTTCTCTGTGTAACTGCTCTGGCTGTCCTGTAACACATTTTGTAGACCAGGCTGGCCTTGAACTTAGAGATCCACCTGCCTCTGCCTTCTGTGTGCTGGGGTTAAAGTCATGTGCCACCATAGCTGACTAAGGCGCTAGTGGTTTTTTTTTTGTTTGTTTGTTTGTTTTTAAGATTGATTGATTGATTTAGTATACTGTGTTGTGTTTTGCTTATGTGCCTGCAAGCCAGAAGAGGGCATCAGATCTCATTATGGATGCTTATGAGCCACCATGTGGTTGCTGGGAATTGAACTCAGGACCTCTGAAAGAACAGCCAGTACTCTTAATCTCTGAGCCATCTCTCCAGCCTGGCTCTAGTGTTTTTTTTTTTTGGTTTTTCGAGACAGGGTTTCTCTGTGTATCCTTGGCTGTCCTGGACTCACTTTGTAGACCAGGCTGGCCTCGAACTCACAGTGATCCGCCTGCCTCTGCCTCCCAAGTGCTGGGATTAAAGGCGGCTCTAGTGTTTTTATGTCCTCTTAATAGCTCTGTTTTTATGGTTCATTTGTTCATATTCTTACGCATATTTCAATTTGAAAAATCACTTCTTAACTAAAATAAATGAAAACTATTGTTTTGGACTTTAGTTCTATTTAAAATGCCTTGATCTTGGTTATCTTAATATGGACAACTATATAATCCTGGCTATTTTCTTTTTTTTTTTTTTTTTTTTTTTGGTTTTTTCGAGACAGGGTTTCTCTGTATATCCTTGGCTGTCCTGGACTCGCTTTGTAGACCAGGCTGGCCTTGAACTCACAGAGATCCGCCTGCCTCTGCCTCCCGAGTGCTGGGATTAAAGGCGTGCGCCACCACCGCCCGGCTGTGGCTATTTTCTAAAAGCTAAATTATTTGGATTTTTTTTCTTTCAAAGATACAGACTCTAAAATGAATTAGTCATGATTTTCAAATGAGCACAGTTCTTTGTGGAGAACTTTTTGATCAGAGAGTGACAGAAGACTTTAAAACAGCTCTTTCCTAGGACTTGAGATTGGCTGCCTGAGAATCTAAAAGGGGGACTTTTTGTTGTTCCGCAGGCCCTAGCCAGCATGAGTCTCAACACACAGCCCATTCTTAATCTGGAGAAATTCCACGAGGGCCAGGAGATCCCACTTCTCTTGGGAAGGCCTTCTAATGACCTTCAATCCACACCTTCCACAGAGTTCAATCCCCTCATCTATGGCAATGATGTGGATTCAGTAGATGTTGCAACAAGGTGAGACCTCAAGTTCTTAAGTTTGTTTCTTTGATCTCTTGATTTTGGGGAAGACTACTTCCCAGGGCCAGATTTTCTTTACATATAAAATGTGTATGATATTTGGTTATATTTTCTACCTTAGCAAAAATAAGGAGAAGAAATAGCTCACACTCTCAGCATGAAGAGAAAGACTGATGGTTCTTTAAGATCTCATGATGGTGGTTGAAACCTGTTAAATGATAGTGTTGGGAGGTGGCCTAAGATCTTGGATCATGGCTATCCTAACAATACAGGGTATGGGTCTTAGATTATCTCACCACCCCCTTCTTTCCCAGAGTGGCCATGGTACGTTTCTTCAACTCGGCTAACGTGCTGCAGGGCTTTCAGATGCATACACGTACCCTGAGACTCTTTCCCCGGCCTGTGGTAGCTTTCCAAGCTGGCTCCTTTCTGGCCTCACGTCCCCGGCAGACTCCTTTTGCTGAGAAACTGGCCAGGACTCAAGCTGTGGAGTACTTTGGAGAATGGATCCTGAACCCTTCTAACTATGCCTTCCAACGGATTCACAATAGTGAGTCCACCTGCTCTCTGCTTGCCCCTCCTTGCCTTTGTCCAATCACGACCCTCCCTCTGCTCCTTCCCTTCCTTTTTATTGCTTTAGACTTCCCCACTTTCTTCTTTCTCTACTGCTCACTCTTTTTCCTCTTTGGGTAGATATGTTTGATCCAGCCCTTATTGGTGACAAGCCAAAGTGGTATGCTCACCAGCTGCAGCCCATCCATTACCGAGTCTATGATGGCAATTCCCAGCTGGCTGAGGCCCTGAGTGTGCCACCTGAGCACGATTCTGATTCTGACCCCACTGATGACAGGTGAGCAGTCCCTCATGCTAGGAGGAAAGCTCATAGCAGTTGTAGGTGTGAATCTTTTTGAAGCTTCCCATTGTATTTTAGTTGGTTCTCTTCTTTAAAACAAGGTTGTGTGTGTCTATCTAGTGAATGTATATGTGGATGTGTTCTCGTGTGTGTGTGTGTGTGTGTGTGTGTGTGTGTGTGTGTGTGTGTGTG
>CAJQZJ010000309.1:6710442-6746995 GCA_907164525.1 Lophiomys imhausi | reverse complement strand
TGTGTGTGTGTGTGTGTGTGTGTGTGTGTGTGTGTGTGTGTGTGTGTAAGCAAGCCAGAGGAGGGCATCAGATCCCTCAGAGCTGGAGTTAAAGGAGTTTGTGGCATGCCTAACTTGTTAGGTGGGTGCTGGGATCTGAACTCTGGTTCTCATGATTGTATAGCAAGCTCTCCTAACCATTGGATCTCTTCTTCTTCTCTTACTCCTTCTCCTCCTCCTCTTTGATTTTTTTTTTTTTTTTTGGTTTTTCAAGACAGGGTTTCTCTGTGTAACATCCTTGGCTGTCCTGGACTCGCTTTGTAGACCATGCTGGCCTCTAACTCACAGTGATCGCCTGCCTCTGCCTCCCGAGTGCTGGGATTAAAGGCGTGCGCCATCTAGCCTGGCTTCTTTGAATATTTTTTATTTATTATTTGACAGTTTAATAATATATGCAATATATCTTTGTTTTATCCACCTCCAACTCTTCCTGTTCCTCCCTTCTTTTTATTTTGTTTTGTTGTTCTTTGTTTGCTTGTTTCTCTTTTTTGAAATGGGATCTCATGTAGTCCAGACTTACCTAGGACTCATTATGTAGCTGACAATGACCTTGAACTTCTGGTCCTCACCTCTGCCTCTGGAATGCTAGGGTCACAGGTGTCTACCTCCACTCCCAGTTTATGTGTGCTGGGAATGAAATCCAATGCCTCCTGCTCTCTAGGCAGGCACTCTACCACCTGAGCTATCTCCCCAGTCGTTTCTTTGGTAGGTTACTTTTTGTGGGTTTTGTTTGGTTTTCAGTATTTATTTGATTTTTTATTTTATGTGTGTAAGTGTCTTGACTGGATGTATTTATGTGCACATTACGCATGCCTGGTGTTCATAGAAGGAAGAAGATGGCATTAGATCCCCTAGAACTGGAGTTACAGATGTTTGTAAACAGTCATGTGGGGCCTGGGACTAGAACCTGGTCTTCTGAAAGTGCAGCAAGTGTTCTTAACTACGGAGCCATCTCTTGAGCCCTTTGTCTGTTTTTATAACTTGAGACAGTTTCATTGTGTAGTCTAGGATGGCCTCAAACTCAGTTCTCCTGTCTGGAGTTTCCAAGTGCTGGGCTTACAGGCAGAAACCACCACAATCAGCTCTGACTGGTTTCCTTGACATCTTATTTTATCTTATACCCTGGCCTTGGGTTAATTGTGCCCCTCTCTATTTTCTTTTTTTTGTTTGTTTGTTTGTTTTCTTTATTTCTTTTTTTTTTTTCCCTCAAGACAGGGTTTCTCTGTGTAGCCCTGGCTGTCCTGGACTTACTTTGTAGACCAGGTTGGCCTTGAACTCACAGAGATCTGCCTGCTTCTACATACCAAGCACTGGGATTAAAGGTGTGCGCCACCATGCCTGGCCCACTCTTTGTTTTCTAAATACTGATTGTGGATTCTTTTGTACTTCCCTTCTGGTTTTCTTTGTTTCTATTTAATTTTGAGAAAAGTTCTCATGTGTCCTAGGCTGGATTAAATTTACTAAGGATGACCTTGAATTTCTTTTTTTTTTTAAATATTTTATTTATTTATTATGTATACAGTATTCTGTCTGCATGTATGCCTGCAGTCCAGAAGAGGGCACCAGATCCGATTATAGATGGTTGTGAGCCACCATTTGGTTGCTGGGAATTGAACTCAGGACCTTTGGAAGAACAGACAGTCCTCTTAATCGCTGAGCCACCTCTCCAGCCCGACCTTGAATTTCTACCCCTATTGCCTCAACTTTCCAAATCTTGGGATTATAGGAGAGCACCGCCATACCTGGTTTATACAGTGCTAGAACTGAACCTAGGTCTTCCCGCATGCTAGGCAGGCACTCTACCAACTGAGTTACATCTTCAGCTTCTCTTCCTTTCTTTAAATACATTTAAAAAAGCAATTTATGGTATGTGTCTCTGTGTGTGTGTGTTTGCTTTTGTGTGGCCCTGTGTGTATGTGGAGGTCTGCAGCAAGATCTGTAACAGCCTGAGCCATCTGGGAAGCCCCTCTTCCTTTCCTTTTATTCTTCTCACTCTGCAGTGGCAGTGACAGTATGGACTATGATGGCTCAAGTTCTTCTTACTCCTCCCTTGGGGACTTCGTCAGTGAAATGATGAAATGTGACATCAATGGTGATACTCCCAGTAAGTATGCTTGGGAAGACTGGCCCGTGCTGACTAGGCAGGGGTTGGTTTGGGGCTGAGGTGGTCTGTACCTGTCTCCCTTGGTAGATGTGGACCCTCTGACGCCTGCAGCTCATGGATCTCCACTTCACTGGCATCCCCTAGAGCTGCATGCGTCAGAGGGTCCACATCTACCAAGGGAGACAGGTACAGACAGCGAGAACTCTCAGGAAAACCCTCCTCTATGCTCCAGCTCCAGCACCACTGCCAGCAGTGGCCCCAGCACTGTCGTCCACGGCATCTGCTCTGTATGTGAGGGCTTAGGGGCGGGCAGATGGTGTGAGGGCTTAGGGGTGGGCGGATGGTGAGAGCTGCATTTGGGATGTGGGCTCTGTTGGTTAGGAAAACTGTACCACAGCTGTTCCTTCACCTCTTTCCATGCTCTTCCCTCTTTTTCGCTGTGACCCTCTGACTAAAAGTCTCAGAGATGACCTGGAAGAGGTCATTGGACCTCCTTTAAGGTGTCACTGTCATCTACTTATATAGTCTGTAAATGCAGGGATCAAGAATATCATAGCTTCTCCCATATATTTCATACGCTAGGAATCTGACAGGTCTGGTCTGCTCCACTGAACTGAGACTTTGGGAAATCATCACTGGGCATCAGGTGACCACCTTTTATTTAATGTGACCCCTAGGAACCTGGTGATTCTACAGAAATGGATAATGAGGCAGCAGAAGGCATCTCCAAGCCCCTCCCTCCTGTGCCTCCCAACATTTGCAAATCTACTGTGGACAGGAGACAGACAGAGACTGGAGAGGGGTCAGTGTGCCAGCGAACCTATGACAATCCATACTTCGAGCCCCAATATGGCTTTCCCCCTGAGGAAGATGATGATGAGCAGGGGGAAAGCTACACTCCCCGATTCAGCCAACATGTCAGTGGCAATCGGTGAGAGCCTGGGGATCCTTTTTAGGTGGGTGACTGAAGGAAGGCCCTCACTTCAGAGACCCCGGGCAAGAAGGGTTAATCAGAAAGTGAACACCTTTGCTGTTCTGCCATCCCCAGAGCGTAGTTCTTTGAACTAGGGACTTAGAAATTATGGGACAAGGACAGCAACTGCAGTGTAGCATAAGGCCCACTCCCATGATTAGGTACCCCTGCCTGGGACTTATAGGGGCCACTGTGCATTCAAGGGCTCAAAAGCTGCTGCGGCCCAACAGCTTGAAACTGGCAAGTGACTCAGATGCAGAGTCAGAATCCCGAGCAAGCTCTCCCAACTCTACTGTCTCTAACAACAGCACCGAGGGCTTCGGGGGCATCATGTCCTTTGCTAGTAAGTACCTCAAACTTTCTCATTCCTCTGCTCCATTTTCTGTATGGTTCATGTTGTTCAGAACTTGAGATGTAGGGCTAGGTTGACATTATCCTGACTTAAGTCATTGGGGTGAGACTGAATGAAATATTTTTAAGTGAGGTAAAAGAAACATCAACCAAATTAGCTATTAAATAAGTATATATGTGTGTATTGTGTGTGTGTGTGTGTATGTGTGTGCGTGCGCATGCAAACGGATACATCAACAGGCCACAGCATGCATGTAGAGGCCAGAGGAGAACTTTGAGGAGTTTGTTCTCTCCTACCCTGTGGTTCCTCAGGATCAAACCCAAGTGGTTAGGATTGGTAGCAAGTACCTTTAATCTCTGGGCTATCTCTCTAATCCACTCACATATGTGTTTCAGACATAGTCAAATATTAAACAATGAATTATAAATCATACAGTTTTACATGTAGTTTGTGGAAATATTTAATCGAATTTATTTTAGATCTGCTATCTTCTTTGCCTGGTAAGGAGGTTTAATGAATATGTTTGAATATATGCAACTGATTTTCATGCTTACTTTTACATATGGGAGCTAGAATCACTTTTAGAATGTGGGTTGACTAGGAGCTAACAAGGGCCACCATAAAGGATGACTGTAGCCAGATGTAAGTATCACTTCAGATCAAAAGGACATATGAACCACTGGCTTTCATACAGTGTCTGCAATAAATGAGACATGGACATTGACATGGTACGCAGCCAGAGAAAATTATTACTGGACTTTGAGCAGTCTTGGCTGGGTTCTTTATTTACTCTGAGTTACATTCAATCTTGTATTTTTGGTTGTGAGCCTAGCCTTTAACGGCTGAGCCATCTCTCCAGCCCTACATTCAATCTTAAGTTAGAGCAGCGATTATCTGAGCAAGCCACTGGGATGCTGTTTGACAGGAGGGAGGTGAAGATGATGGAGCAGTCATTGTACTAGGATGCTGAGAATGTTTGTCCTATTAACTCATGGGCACACTAATTTTCATACCCTCCCTTTTGTAGGCAGCCTGTATCGGAACCATAGTACAAGCTTCAGTCTTTCAAACCTCACATTGCCCACTAAAGGTGCCCGAGAGAAGACTACACCATTCCCCAGCCTAAAAGGTAACTATACCCTTTCTTTTGTCAAACCAGGTTTCTCTGAGAGACGTGTCAGACATATAGGTGTTTGTCAGGAGCCCTGTGTACCATGAATCATTTGATCTGGCTGTTACCTCATATCGCTTCTCATGGCTTTCATTGCACACCATAGGCGCTAAATGGTTACAGAGAGGAATCATCTTTGTAGCTGGAGGAGGTCCTGTTGTATCAGTAGGACAAGAGCAGTATGAGATTTCTGCTGCTTTGGGGAGGACCTTATCAGAAGTACATGCTAACACGGATAATCAGCTGCCCTCAGTCATCTTCAGATTCCTACTTCATAAACTTGGGTAAACTCCTTCTCAAGGAGCTGGTGTTCAGGAGGATTATGGACAATCTAGCAGTATATATAGAATCTAGCCATTTGCTGTGGCTTCGTGCCAACTTTTGGTCTAAGAGTGGTATTGATTGACTTCTAGAGTCAGACCATATTTCAATTTCATCTGTGATCTTTGTAGCTTGAGGGGCTTTTCTCAATTTAACTTGACTTCTGTTTGTTTTCTCTGGAGAGTGTGCGGAAATATTTAATTATAGTAGTAAGTACATTGGGAAACAACCATTTTATTGATTCAGGGTCATTCTATGTAGAGTCCCTCAAACTTACAGTCTTCTTCCCTGAACCTCTCTAGTTCTAAGTTTATAAACATGTACCACCCATCACATCCAGCTAGAGATATCATGAAACTAAGGAGTGTTCTTTGGTGGGGTGGGGATTTGGGGTAGGTAGGTAAAAGGAGGTAGACTAGTTATCCAGAAAACTAAATGATGCTGCTCCATCAAATAGATGGGTGTATTAAGAATGAAAAGGTGTGTAGTCTTTCTGGCTTTCATCTGATACATGTGAAGGGAAGGATAATGAAACTCTTTCATCGCATGCAAAGCTTCATCTCATGTGCTGCACTTAGCCCTTTTCCCTATGCCCCGTCCTCACTACTGCACCCTGACTTCCCATGACAGTATCTGCAAGATGTCTCCTCCCTGTGGGTACCCACAGCCCCTCAGGATCCCTGTGCTAGATATTTCACAAAAGAAGTGCTCCCTCTTTCATGCATGTGCTTGTTCAGTATATGAAGGCTCTCTATGTCATTGCCCCTGGCTTTGAGAGGTCCAAGGCCTAAGAATGGTCTTTCTTAGAGTCTTGGTTATCTCGTGGTCACTTGGCTTCCAGCTTTGCTGTGCCCAAGAATCAAGGTTACATGCACTTTCCAGGCTTTGAGAGAGTGCTCAGATGATCTGACTTACTGCTCCAACAAGGGAAACAGGGGTTGAGGTATTGTGGTGCACCTACTAATTATGTATTTTTGTCCCAGTATTTGGGCTAAATACTCTAATGGAGATTGTTACTGAAGCCGGCCCTGGGAGTGGTGAAGGTGGGTCTTCCCTGTGAGCTGTGCATGACTTTTTTTCCTAGCATCTTCTCTGCCTGCCTGAAGGCCATCCTCCTCATGGAGCAAGCAATGTCACATGAGTGACCTGCCTTGCCTATCCCCCACGACACCCATGCAGCCCATGGGGGATGCTGCTGGTGCATGTGGAGTGGCCTGAATCTCTGTCCCTACCTCCTGCACATTGCCATGGCTGCTTTCTACCTGTGTGTGATGTTCTGGTGCCATCCTGCCCAGCCCTGCTGGAGAATGGATGTGAACCATGGCAACCCGGGGGTATGATAGTGTGAGCCCCTGGAGTATGACAGTGATGTGCCTCATTTCCTACCTTCCCAATTTAGGAAACAGGAGGGCCTTAGTGGACCAGAAGTCATCTGTCATTAAACACAGTCCAACTGTGAAAAGAGAACCTCCGTCACCGCAGGGCCGGTCCAGCAATTCTAGGTAACAAATGGCAGTTTGTTTGTTTCTTGAGACAGTCTCATGTTGCCTACCATGCTTGCCTTAAAACTCCATATGTAAGCCGGGCGGTGGTGGCGCACGCCTTTAATCCCAGCACTGGGAGGCAGAGGCAGGCGGATCTTTGCGAGTTCGAGGCCAGCCTGGTCTACAAAGCAAGTCCAGGACAGCCAGAGCTGTTAAACAGAGAAACCCTGTCTCGAAAAACCAAAAAAAAAAAAAAACTCCATATGTAGCTGAGGATGACTTTGAACTGACCTCTACTTCCACTTCCCAAGTGCTAGGGTTAGGCAAGCCCCACCGCATTCAATTGTCAGAATAGTTTTAAAGTTCTTAGGTAGAGGTAATAATTCCAAGATTGGGAGAGCAGCTCTAAAATCAGTAGATTTAATCAATTTTCTACCAGTACTTCCCATTTTTAACCAGTCCCCAGGCAACAGTTTATGGTGTGGTTTATGGTGTGGAGAAAGGGAAACTGTAGGAGTGTGGGGAGTTAGCAAACAAGATCCTTGGGGAGATGGGGGTGTGGTGGCTGTGAGCATTTGGAGACTTAGCTCTATGCTTTTTCCTGGTGTATACCTTGTCTGCTGGGGGAGGGGGTGCTTTGCCAAGGATCAGATTATCACAGAAGTGGTTTGTGGGCCCTGTAGCGAGAACCAACAGTTCCTGAAGGAAGTGGTACACAGTGTGCTGGATGGCCAGGGAGTAGGCTGGCTCAATATGAAAAAGGTCCGCCGACTGCTGGAGAGTGAGCAGCTTCGAGTCTTTGTAGTGAGCAAGCTGAACCGTGCAGTGCAGTCAGATGATGCCCGGCAGGATGTCATCCAAGATGTGGTAAGTATTTGGGCTAGGGAGTCAGCATCACCTGGGCAGATGGATGTGGATGCAAAGAAAAGTTGCTAGCTCTTGGTCTTGGCTATTGTTGCAGGAGATCAGTCGGAAGGTGTACAAGGGAATGCTAGACCTCCTCAAGTGCACAGTCCTCAGTCTCGAGCTGTCCTACGCCCATGCAGGTCTGGGTGGCATGGCCAGCATCTTTGGGCTTTTGGAGATTGCCCAGACCCACTACTATAGTAAAGGTAGGGTCATACTTGCTGTCTCCATGTCAGCTTTCCCAGCGCCACTTTGCTTCCTCTTATTCTTCCAGATTTTGTTTTCTGGTATGTTTATATGTAGGAAATATTATTCCTGGCATGAAAAATAAGGCCTTGACTGTTCTTCCCATGCACTAACTCCCCTGTATCCTGGCTTTCCCCGTCTCACGTTCCTGACTTGGTTCCTACTTTAACCACTTTCTGTATTTGTCCCTTTCCTCAGAGCCAGACAAACGGAAGAGAAGTCCAACAGAGAATGTGAATACCCCAGTTGGCAAGGATCCTCCTGGTCTGGCTGGGCGGGGGGACCCCAGGGCTATGGCCCAGCTAAGGGTCCCTCAGCTGGGTCCTCGGGTACCAAGTGCTACAGGAAAGGGTCCTAAAGAAGTGGATACCAGAAGTTTAAAGGAAGAGAACTTTGTAGCATCTGTTGGTATGTATCATTGTGTTTGATATGCTGAAGTGGGCCTGGGTTCTTAAATGTCCCTCCTTTCTCTCAATTCATCCAGCATCCTGCCTTTCTCTTTCCTGTGCTTGCTTTTTAGAGAAGGAGATAGCTCTTTATCCGTTTCCAGTAGCATTTTCTTACATGTGTCTGGTCTTCCTTCTATAGCCGTCCCACCAGCATCTTTGAGGAACAATGGAAGTTTGCTTAGAGACCCGTGCAATGCAGTGCAGAGAGTCTGAGCTGTATTCTCAGTCCCGTTTTTATTTACATCTGAATTTCTTCACATAGAGAAAACATGTTCCTGGAAACTATTAGGAAATTTATAGATACATCTTTGGGATGTAAAATTATGATCCTCTGGGTCCAGTTACCCCATCTAAACATTACACTGGTCTGAAGTGTGTTGGGCTCTAGACTCCAAAGTCATAGATTTCTGAGCTGGCTCTTCTTTCTGTCTTTCCACCCCAGACTTGATTGAAAACTTGCTTATGTTTGCTGTTTCTCTGTTCACTCTCTGCTGTCAGCTACTTGGCTCACTCCTGTTTGACCTTGAGTCATCTCGGCTACCTTCTTTTTGATTCTAGGTCCCTGGTCTGTGTGCTATGCTTCCAGCTGATGCTTCTTTGCCACAGCCTCTGGCCATTGTCATAAGTTCTCATAGGAATGAAGCAGCTCTCTTCTTAGGGGAGCTCTGGTTCTCTGGTCAGCAAATATTCTAGAAGCCATAGTAAAGCCTGACATGATGCTCTAGAAAAACACTGACCTGTTGTACTGAAAGCCTTGGCTCTGCTTGGACAGATCACTTCCCTAACAGGACCTCTATCGCCTCATCTAGGAAATGAAGAGATTATACTAAATAAACTCTGAAGTTCCTTCCAGTAAAAAAGTGCTACAATTGGTATTTTCTGTGTTTTGTTTTACTGAGAAGGTAGTCTCCACCATTTTCTGTTCTCTGTTACTTCTACTGGAAGCATTTTAGCTAGATAGTGACTGAGAATGTGTCTCTCAGTTGCGCAGGCAATAGTTCTGAGGGTAAACTTGTTTTTTTTGTTTGTTTGTTTGTTTGTTTTTGTTTTTTTTGTTAGCAGCTGGAAGAAATGCTAGCCAAATGCTTGATCTGCCTCTGACCAATCTAGCGAGTCAAGCAGGTTTCTGCTCATGCTTCTGAAATTCTTTTATTGTTTACATGGTTGTCTCTCTTATCTGTAATTTGTAAGCATGGTCATTATTCAGTTCATTTGGCGGAGAGATCATGGCATGATAGGAGTCAAATGGTCTGTCTCCAGACTATTTAGGGTCCAGTGTCTCATACAAAATAAAGGGGCTCATGAAGAGCCCTTCCAGCTCAAAGATTCCATAGAGTATTTACATTGGGATTAGGACTACAAATTTAGAGTCTTTAGTTCATGATTTTTGGGGTAAAAATTGGTTCTCTTGATTCCTCAACCCTACCCAAATGAAGATATCTTTGTATCTCTTTAACTGATAATGCTGTGTCTGAAACGGAATAAACATGGGTGGTGGGTTTCCGGTTCTCTGACAAGCCTGACTCTTTCTGTCTTTCTCTCCTGCTTGCATTGCATCTGGGGTAGAATTGTGGAACAAGCACCAGGAAGTGAAAAAGCAAAAGGCTTTGGAAAAACAGAGTAAGGAACGAATGCCCCTTCCTGTCCCTCAGTCTCCCATACCTGCCAACTTCCCAGGCCCAGTTGGGGCAGGCTCCCTGTGTCAACCCCACTCCAAATTTGTTCTGGGGTGGTATTCGGAAGAAGAGTTGTAAAGACAGGACAGAGTGACTTCTGGGGGGGGGGGGGGGCTGTATTTGTATTGAAAGCAGGTAGGTGGTGTGTGAATCCTAGGTGTTTGGCTTGTAAGCCGTTTCTTGCCTCTCCCTTCATTAGCAATCAGGTGTCTACTGAGTAAAACACCTAAACTTTGGTTTTCTATTGGTCTGTACCTGGTGGGGAGAACTTCTGCCGATTGCAGCGCCCCTCCTTGACTGATACCTCCCTCACCATTAGGCCTGTGGGCGCAGTTGGCAGAGATGGTTGCTGTCCCTCTGTGTTGAGTCTGTAGCTTGCCAGCTCTCTCTAATGGCTTGCCTAGGCACACATTCTTGCTTTCTGTCATTCTGTCCTTCTGCCACACCATTGTGGGTGGGTGAGTGAAAATAGGGGCTTTTTTGGTCTCAAATGTAGATGGTGTAGGATGGGGATAGGCAGTGCCCACAGAAACAGTGTTTCTTTCTTCCCTTTGGCCTAACCCTTTCTGGCCTCTTTAGACATGTTTGTCAGGAATCACTGAGCATCTGGGGAACACTTTAATGGTCTTAGGCACAGGTGAAACTCTGACTTCCCGTGCCATGGAATGGGGTTTGTTTGTGGAATGTTTTGTGTTAGAATGATTTGCTCTGAATTTTCTCAGTTTGAGAAGATGGCTGCAGAGACCCTTGACCAGATCTGATGTACTACTTGGTTCTTACGGCTTCTGGGGACCTCTTCTCATGGGTCCCAGTGGTGGGGAGGGGCAGTCCCTGGGAAGTGACTGGGATGTGATGGACAGATCTGGAGCAGGCTCTGCTGCTGTCTCACTCCCTTCACCAGCTGCCCCAAGCTTCTCTGCTGAATAACAGAAGTCTTCCCTACTCAGGGCCAGAGGTAATCAAGCCTGCCTTTGACCTTGGTGAGACAGAAGAGAAAAAGTGCCAGATCAGCGCAGACAGTGGTGTGAGCCTGACATCTGCTTCCCAGGTGTGTGACAGCCTTCCTGAAAATTGTCAGGACTAGATTACTATCTCAGAGTCACACACACACACACAATTTTTTTTTTTTTTTTGGCAGTGGGGATTAAATTCAGGGTATACATTCTAGATAAAGACTACCACTAAGTTAAACCACTAACCCTCAAAATACTTCTTTTTTTTTTTTAAATATCTTTATTTATTATGTATTCAGTGTTCTGCCCGCATGCCTGTAGGCCAGAAGAGGGCACCAGATCTCATTATAGATGGTTATGAGCCACCATGTGGTTGCTGGGAACTGAACTCAGGACCTCTGGAAGAAGAATCAGTGCTCTTAGCCTCTGAGCCATCTCTCCAGCCCTCAAAATACTTCTTACAGTTAAAAAGAGAAAGAAACAATTTCAATAAAACTAATAATAGAGAATAGTTAAATAAATATAATAGTCATGCATTGCAATACTGTTACCAACTGTTTTCAAAAATTTAGCAACACAGTATGATTTTATATATGTATGTGTGTGTGTATATGTATGTATGTGATACTTATATGAAAGGGAGGATCTTATTGTGTAGCCCTGGGAGGCCTAGAACTTGCTATATGCAGACCAGGCTGTCCTTGAACTCACAGAAATCTGCGTACCTCTGTCTCCAAGTGCTGGGACTAAAGGTGTGTGCTACTCTGCCCACCTTCAATTTAGTTTTTAAGTATATCTAGAAAAGACTAACAGGAAATATACTAAAAGTAGAGGTTAATGTGAGTGATAGTTTTTTTTTTTTTAATTTTATTTTATTTATTTATTTATTTATTTTGTGTTTTTCAAGACAGGGTTTCTCTGTTAACAGCTCTGGCTGTCCTGGACTCGCTTTGTAGACCAGGCTGGCCTCGAACTCACAAAGATCCTCCTGCCTCTGCCTCCCAAGTGCTGGGATTAAAGGCGTGCGCCACCACCGCCCGGCGTGAGTGATAGTTTTATGGCTTATTTTTATTTCCTTATTATTTCTTTATTTAATGTGTTATTTCATTTATGAAAAAAAATTAATTGCTCAGGACCTCTCTGGAAACAATATGTGTTCCTTTGTCTTATTTCAGAGGACTGATCAAGACTCTGTGGTCGGAGTGAGTCCAGCTGTTATGATCCGCAGCTCAAGTCAGGATTCTGAAGTTAGCACCGTGGTAGGGGAATACCACATTGGCTTCCTTGTGGGCGGGGTGTTGGTTCTCCTTGAAAGGGCTCCTTCCCATGGGAGGCTGTTCTTGGTCTCAGATCAGTTTGATACTCATAGGTGTGTGTGCACGGGCTGTCCCCCATCTCGGAGGTGTTTGGGAAAGCGGACACATCTGTAGCATGATTCTTTTATAATAGTATAGGACTCTAACTGGTACTGGGAGTCCATGTCGGAGGACAGCGCCTCAGTGCTTTCTGTATCTTCCAGGTGAGTAACAGTTCTGGAGAGACTCTTGGAGCTGACAGCGACCTGAGCAGCAATGCAGGCGATGGGCCCGGAGGTGAAGGCCACGCCCACTTGGCGAGCTCTCGGGCGACTCTGTCTGATAGTGAAATTGAAACCAATTCTGCCACAAGCACCATCTTTGTAAGCTTTATTTACTAACAAAAGAGTGTTTCTTTAATGGGAGAGAAAGGTGGTTTAGTACAGAATGAAAAGTGAAGAGACGATGAGAAGGAAAAGGTGGGGCTTGAGCTGTAATCCAGTAGCCAGCACTTGCGGAGCATGCGCACAGCGCTGCAGAAGGAGAAACTTGCTACAGTCATGCGCTAAGGTCTGGTTCACCTGCGATGGCTGTTTTTTCTTCACTCTCCTTCTGTCTGTTTTTTCCTTCCTTCCTTCCTTCCTCCCTCTTCTTATATTTTTGGTTGTGAGCCTAGCCTTTAACGGCTGAGCCATCTCCTCTCCAGCCCCTTCCTCCCTCTTCATTCTCTCCTTTTTTTTTTTTTTTTTTTTTTTGGTTTTCGGTTTTATCTGTGTATCCTTGGCTGTCCTGGACTCACTTTGTAGACCAGGCTGGCCTGGAACTCACAGAGATCCACCTGCCTCTGCCTCCCGAGTGCTGCGATTAAAGGCGTGCACCACCACGCCCAGCCTTTACAGATAGCTATGAACTGCCATATGGGGCTGGGATTTGAACCCAGGTCCTTTGGAAGAACAGCCAGTGCTCTTCACCGCTGAGCCATCTCTCCAGCCCCCTTCTCTTCTTCTTTTCGAGACAGTCTCACTGTGTAGCCCAGGCTGGCGTCCCTCGGTTTCAATCTCTCAAGTGCTGGGAGTGTGTGCCACCACACCCAAATGAAGCAAATCACTGAGCTTTTATCTCACCTTCTGCTTTGCAGTGTCTGCCTGCTCCTTTAGACAAGACAGTGCTATCTACTCTGATACGTGTGACCTTTATTAAGATGGCGGTGGATATTCTCTACAACAACTTTTCAGTCCTTTTGTTGGTAGAGGAAAGTGGAAGATAGGATTTAGATGAAGTCATTTTTTACTGCTGGTTCTCATTTCTGTCTCTAGGTCCTTACATATGTCTGTTCCTCATAGAGCTAATGGCGGCTGAGACAGAATCAAGAGTTAGCAGGACTGCTCAAGTTACAAGGCTTGGCTCTTTCTCTCTGTCTCTGAGTCTACACAGACTGTTTTTTTTTTTTTTTTTTTTGGTTTTTCGAGACAGGGTTTCTCTGTGTATCCTTGGCTGTCCTAGACTCGCTTTGTAGACCAGGCTGGCCTCGAACTCATAGAGATCCGCCTGCCTCTGCCTCCCGAGTGCTGGGATTAAAGGCGTGCGCCACCACCGCCCGGCTACACAGACTGTTTTAATAAGAGTATTTTTAAAATCCTTCCAGCTGGGTGTGGTGGCTCATCCTGTAATCCTTCTCAGGGGACTGAGGTAGAAGGATCTTAAGTTTCAGGCCATCCCACTACCTTGTTAAAAAGGGATGGGACCCAGGAAGATGGCCCAACAGGTAAAGGCTCTTGCCTTCAGGCTCTGACAACCTGAGTTTTGTTCTTGGAACTACATGGTGGAAGAAGAAAGCCACCTCTTGAAAGATGTCTTCCGGCCATAGCACATGCATGACCCACCCCCACCCAGCCACATATGTGCAGAATGAGTAAATGTTATTTTAAGAAGTCTTTTAAAACCTTTTTAAAATCCCTTCATTGTGCTTTGATTCTGGATATTAAAACAAATATGAATATCATTCTTACAAGATGCTGGTCACTGTCTGCTACCTTTCCTGGCCCTCCTATCGCCCAGTCTTAATTGTCCCATGCTAGTGAATAAGGCTTGCACAGTTGAGGTGAGAAAGGTTACTTATTCTTGGCTCAATAAAGGTTTTTCTTGTTTGATTTGTGTGTGTGTGTAATGTAGAAAGTAATGGAGGAAGACACCTGATATCCACGAGGGACCTCACACACACAGACACTTGCACATGTGATTGTGCATACACATACCACATAACACACACATACACACACGCATTAAATAAATCAATTAGTTAAATCATTTCTCCAGTCCTGTGAGGGAGATATTAAAAGTTCCTTTTATAGACAAAGAAAATGATCCTCAGCAAATAAAAAATCTGAACCATGGCCAGTCTGACTTCAAACTCTGTTCTTTCTACTGTGCCATGCTACTACGAAAACTTTACCTTGTTTTGTGGGGTGAGGGTGTGAGACAGGATCATGTGGCCCAGGCTGGCCTCAAACTTATTATTGTGAAGGTTGGCCTTGAACCACTGATCATCCTTTCTCAGCCACCCACAAACTGGGATCAGAGGCATGCCCAGCTTTACAAGAAAGCGTTACAGAGACTAAAGGGTAGAGGTAAGTCGGAACAAAGACTTCATTTCTTGCTTTAGGAAGCAGTAACAAAAAATAGGATTATCAGATTGACTTTTGGCCTAGCATAGTAGCAGAAGCAGAGATATTGTGGTGTTAATGGATGATGCCTACTTAGTGTACGTGCCTTGTAGTGAGGTGCTGCTTTCCTTTGTTTCTATTGGTGGGTACCTCTGACATCTGACCTACCACCTTGTCTTTCTAGGGTAAAGCCCATAGCTTGAAGCCAAAGGAGAAGCTGGCTGGCAGTCCAGTCCGCTCTTCCGAAGATATAAGCCAGCGAGTCTATCTCTATGAGGGACTACTAGGTAAGAAATAGACTGGCAAGGCCCTTACATTGGAAGAAAGCTGGGCTCAGCCATGGGAGAGGGTGGCACTAAACAGCTGCTGCTTGGCTTTATACTAATATCAATTCTGACACCAGGTAGCATTTTAAACTTCTTTTTAATATTTATGTATTTAAAGGGGGAAGCACATGCCATGCACACATGTGGAGGACTTTAGAAGTTGGTTCTGTCCTTCTTCCTTCTGCCATGTGGGTTCCAGGGATTGAACCCGGGTCGTCAGGCTGGCCACAGCCACCTCACTGGTCCAGATAGCAGTTTAAGATCTGAACCAAGGAACCTATGGGATAAATCGGGCTGAAAACTAGATGAAACTGGGTTTTGGTATTAATCAACAGACTGTATCTTTCTGTCTCTTTTCTTTCCTCTTGCTACCATGTCCCTTCCTGCTCACAAATGGGCAGGAAGGGACAAAGGATCGATGTGGGACCAGTTAGAGGATGCTGCTATGGAGACCTTCTCTATAAGTAACTGCTTTTCTGTGTGTGATGTGTTCATCCCTCCTGCTTGGGAGGGGCAGGGCCTCACTTGGAGGCCTCTGTTGGGATTGGTAGCAAAATATATTAGATCTGGAAGAAAGGTTTGGTTTCTTTTGCCCTGGAATTTGGAATGACCTTGTTTTATTTGGGGCTCTTACCTTGTATTTGGCAGCTATATTCTTTAAATGCTGAATAAGCCATGCCCCCACCCAAGAAATAACATTATTCTACACAGGTAAAGAGCGTTCTACTTTATGGGACCAAATGCAGTTCTGGGAAGATGCATTCTTAGATGCTGTGATGTTGGAAAGAGAAGGCATGGGTATGGACCAGGGTCCTCAGGAAATGATTGACAGGTATGGGACTTAGGAAAGACATGGGAGTGTGTCTCTTCAGTTCTTTTCACTTAGTTTTGTGGTCTCCCACCTGAGGACTAACTTGTACCTGGGCTTCTGCTTAGGTACCTGTCCCTAGGAGAACATGACCGGAAGCGCCTGGAGGATGATGAAGATCGCTTACTGGCCACACTGTTACACAACCTCATATCTTATATGCTACTGATGAAGGTAATATTGCTATTGCTTATGTCCAGCTGTTACTGATGCTGGAAGGACAAGGCTTGCTCTGTTGCCGAAATTCTGGAACTGTTGGGAAGCTGTCAAAGTATCTGACTAGGCCTCTCTTTCTGACTGAAAGTCCAAGGCCTCTATGTCAGCTTATGCACTATTCATTTAACCAAAGCTACCAGGTTATTTTGTTAATGAATGTTATAAAGTTAATTGATTGTCACATGTTACTTGTTTACTTTGAGTTTTATATTTATTTCCCTTTGCTAAATTGTTTTAGATACAATAGAGTTCCCCACAGAATATAACTGACTTAGTACCTTTTTTTCAGTAGTATATTCTAAAACCTTCAGGTGTTCAGAATTTATTTTTTGGCACCAACCCTTAGTCATGAAGAATTTTCTATAGCTGGAAAAAACTGTCTAGCTGAGCATGGTGGTTCATAAATAAGTAAGGCATTTGGGAAGTAGAGGCAGGAGGATCAGGAATCCAGGGCAGGCCTTGACTATAAGTTCAAGACCAGATAAAGCAATATAAAATCTTGTCAAAAAGAAAAAAAAATACCCCTGCTTATTATTATGAACAAGGTAGTGGTAGTCCTAGTCTGAGCTTCATAGTCATAGCTGTGGAGACTTATGTTGCCAGTTATCAGGAAGAGTTTTACTCTGAAAGAGAGACGTGGATTTGGCTTGGTGGTGGCAGAGGACTGTTGTGAGGATGACCCTCACTAAGTTTCTCCTGTTCTTCCTAGCCTCTAAATGTGAAGGGATCCGTTGCCCAAACACAGAGACAGTTCTGTGAGCCTTCTGACTTGACTGATCTTCCCTCTTAGTTGGGTTTCTGTTGCTGCTATCAGCGTTATTGCCAAAAGCCACATGAAAACAAAAGGCCTGTTGGCTAACTGGTCACAGTCCTTCATCAGGGGAAGCCGAGGCAGGGACCTGGAGGCAGGGACTGATGAAGGAGTACTGCTTATCAGCTTGCCCAGGCTGCTTCCTAATACAACCCAGGACCACCTGCCCAGGGAGGGAAGGGCCCACACTGTGCTGGGCTGACTCCCATCAGTCACTAATCAAAAACACCCCACAGGTTTACCTGCAGGCCTGCCTTACAGAGGCATTTTCTCAATTGAGAGTCTTCTTCGCAGATAACTCCAGCTTGTGTCAAACTGACAAAAAGCTAATCAGTATTTCTTGTATTGTAAAGTTTCCTCTATGCTTGAATTCCATTTCACTCTGGTTGGGGTGGATGGTAATGGCTACCTGCAGGGGTGTCTCAGTTACCAGAGTCCCATTGCTGCTGTCCCTATGTTACTGTCTCTACATTATACTCTGAGAAGTCCTTTTGGGGAGAACGTTGTGGTATTGGTTAAGAACAGGAGGTGTGCCCTTGATGCCCAGCTCTCCAAAAGCCACTTTTCTGTAGAAGCTAGCTAGAGGAAAAGACAATTCTTTTCTCCCCAGCATGTGGACAGAATACACACTTGAAAGTGTTCTGCCATAGTCAGTGATATGGTCTTTCAGAATTCCATTTCTCTCAAGTAAGCTCAAGCTTTGACATTTTCTTGTCTCTGTCTCAGTTGGGAAGAGAACAGATCCTTTCTTAAGACTCCTGTCTTGGCTTTCCAGGTGAACAAGAATGACATCAGGAAGAAGGTGCGGCGCCTCATGGGAAAGTCCCATATTGGGCTGGTGTACAGCCAACAGATCAATGAGGTGCTTGATCAGCTGACCAACCTGGTGAGCATATCAGACCATCCCTTGGGCTTCTTTCATTCTGCTTGTCTCCCTCCTGTAAAGCTTCCACATGGAACATTTCTGGCCATGTCACTATGCAGCCTGTTTGGTCCCTAGTTTTGAGAATGGGCCAGTAGTCCAGCTGAGGGTTTAGCCCTTCTGTTCAGTGTTGGAACTGTCAGTACTCTGACTATCATAGTACAGAGGTTTCCATGTGAGCTCTGCAGACATCTGGGGAATCTCAGAGAAAAATCTGTTCTCATCTCAACACTAAAATGCCTCTTTTTCTTTCCTTTTTTTTTCTCTCTCTCTCCTGATATGGGGTTTTTCTCTGTAGCCCTGACTGTCCTGGAACTCACTTTGTAGACCAGGCTGGCCTCAAACTCACAGAGATCCATCTGCCTCTGCCTCCCAAGTGCTGGGATTAAAGGTGTGCGCCACCACACCTAGCTAAATTTTATTATTTTTGTGTATCTGTTTGTCTAGGATTAAAGGTGTGTGCCACCAATGCCTCTTTTAACTGGCTAATATTTGTACCAGAACTGTAAAAGCAGTGTTATATAGACTGCTGACACATTACTATAATGATACTAAGCCATGTGAGCCCCACCCTCACCTGCATATATTCTGGGTTTTTTTTTTGTTTTGTTTTTTTAATTATTTATTTTTATGTATATTTGGTGTTTGGCATACATGTATGTTTGTATGAGGATGTCTGATCATCTGGAACTAGAGTTACAGTTGTGAGCTGCCATGTGGGTGCTGGGAATTGAACCCAGGTCCTCTCGAAGAGCAGCCAGAGCTCTTAACCACTGAACCATCTTTAAAGCCTATATTCTGTTTTTTAAAAAAAAAAAAAAAAAGACAGTTTTGTAAGCTGGGCATGGTGGTGCATGCCTTTAATCCCAGCACTCAGGTGGCAGGGGCAGACAGATCCCCATGAGTTCAAGGCCAGCCTGGTCTATAGAACAAGTTCCATGACAGCCAGGACTATACACAGAAACCCTGTCTCAGAAAAAAAAAAAAAAAAGACAATTTTGATAAGATTGTTCAGTAGGTAAAGGCATTTGCTGCCAAACTAAGTTTGGTTCCTGGGACCCACATGGTAGAAGGAGAGAACCAACTTCTGCAAGCGGCACATGCATGCCCACACACAGACATACCTACTCACTCACCCACACCCACACAAAATGAATGAATGAACGAACGAATATAAATATATAATTTAAGGACTAAAGAGTTGGGTAAGTGGTTAAGAGCACATACTGGTCTTGCAGAGGGTCTGGACTTGATTTCTAGCAGCTACATGGTGGTTCACAGCCATCTGTAACTCTGGTACCAGAAGACCCAGGTTCAATTCCCAGCCCCCACATGGTGGCTCACAACTGTAACTCCAGTTCTAGGGAATCCGATGTCCTCTTCTGACCTCTCTGAGTACCAGCCATGCACACAGTGCACATAAATACTCATACACATAAAAATAATTAAATAAATTTTAAAAAATTAAAATAAAAACTCAACAGTTTCATGGTGAATGTGGTGAGGCACACCAGTGATCCTATTTCTCAAGATTTATTTATTTATTTTAGCCTGAAACTGGGTTTTACAACTTTTTAAATTATTATTATTATTATTTGTTTTTTTGAGACAGGGTTTCTCTGTATAACAGCCCTGGCTGTCCTGAACTCACTTTGTAGACCAGGCTGGCCTCGAACTCATAAAGATCCGCCTGCCTCTGCCTCCCAAGTGCAGGGATTAAAGGTGTGCGCCACCACACCTAGCTAAATTTTATTATTTTATGTGTATCTGTTTGTCTGCATTTATGTCCGTGCAACACGTGTGTACCTGGTGCCCAAGGAGTACAGAAGAATGTGTCAGATCCCCTAGAATTGGAGTTACAGCCAGTTGTTAGCCATCATGTAGGTGGTAGGACTCAGACCCCAAATCCTCTGGATGAAAAGCACCCTTAACTGTTGAACTATCTCTTCGGACCCTGAAATTGACTTTTTTTTTTTTTTTTTTTTTTGAGACAGGGTTTCTCTGTGTAGCCCTGGCTGCCCTGGAACTCATTCTGTAGACCAGGCTGACCTTGAACTCACAGAGATCCATCTGCCTCTGCCTCCCAAGTGCTGGGATTAAAGGCATGTGCCACCAAGCCCAGCCTGAAACTGACTTTTTAAATATTAAATTTTATATATGATAACACAAAGAGGATCACAGCTTGAGGCTAGCCTGGCCCACATTGCAAGACTGTTTAAAAAATTATTTTAAGACCCTTGGTTCTCTGGGCATGTTGGCACACACCTTTAATCCCAGCACTCAGGAGGCAGAAGCAAAGTTTGAGGCCAGCGTGATCTATAGAGTGAGTTCCAGGGCAGCCAGGGCTATTATACAAAGAAACCCAGTCTCGAAAAACAAAAAAACAAAACAAACAAAAAAATCCTTACCTGTTTCGGGACTGCAGAGATGGGTCAGTGGTGAAGAGCACATACTGCTCTTGCAGAGGGCCTGGACTTCATTTCTAGCAGCCACATGGAGGTTCACAGCCATCTGTAACTCTGGTTCTGGGGGATCCAATAGCTTGAGTCCAGAAGCAGGCATGAGAATTTTTTTTTTTTTTTTGGTTTTTCGAGACAAGGTTTCTCTGTGTAGCCCTGGCTGTCCTGGACTCAATTTGTAGACCAGGCTGGCCTTGAACTCACAAAGATCCACCTGCCTCTGCCTCCCAAGTGCTGGGATTAAAGGCGTGCGCCACCACCGCCCGGCTTAGGCATGAGAATTTAACTGTTTTCTTTCAGTTTTTTTTCTCTCTCTCTCCTTCCTACCTTCCCTCTTTCCCTCCCTTCTTCCCTCCCTTGCTCTTTTCTTTCTTTCCTTATTCAGCATCTCTCTATGTAGTTCTGGCTGTCCTGGAACTTGCTGTGTAGACCAGGCTGGTCTCACACTCATAGAGATCCTCCTGCCTCTGCCTCCCAAATGCTTGGGTTAAAGGTATGTGCCATCACACTCAGCTGTACTTATTTTTTTAAGCAAAGACAGCCCTATTTTTAAATTGGATTTGTATTTGTCTGTGTGTGTGTCAGATGATAAGTTGCTAGAACTCTCCTACTATGTGGTTTCTAGAGATCAAACTGAGGCTGTCAGGCTCCTTTGCCTGCTGAGCTATCTTGCCAGTCCTTCTTTATTTTATTTTTGAGACAGGCCTCACTATGTAGCACTGGTGGCCTGGAACTGGATATGTAGACCAGGCTGGCCTTAAACTCACAGAGATGTGCCTGCTGCTTCCTCTCTCACGTGCTGATATTAAAGGGGTGCACCTTATTTTTTTCTAAGGAGAGGGGGATTTCATGGTTCAAACTTGGTATGCAACTAAGAATGATCTTAAACGTCTGATCATCTGGCCCTTACCTCCCAAGTGCTGGAGGTCACAAGCACGCACAGGGCCAGCCCACCATCTCTATTGCTCCTTTCTTTCCTGTTTTACATGGTGTTTTTCAAAGTAGCCCAGGCTGGACTCAAACTTGCAATCCTCCTGCCTCAGCCTCCTGAGTGTGTGGTACCCTGCCCAGCCCAATAGTGCAGCTATTTTCTCCTAAACCAAGCATTAAAGAGATCTGCAAATAAGTAAAACATTGCTACTTTTTTTTATTGTTGTTGTTATTAGGAGAAATACATTTTATAAAAGGTATGTTCTTTATCATGTGTTTGGCTATCAGCAAATTATTTTTAAATGAATTAATAGACATTAAAATGTTATTAATAGTTCTAGAATAGTAAGTATAGCTATAACTCATGTAAACAGAAGTTCTTTGAGATCTTCAGTTGTTAGAGGTGTAGGGACCTTGACTCCAAAAAGTCCTTGGTCCTTCCCTGTGGCCAGGACCTAGCAGATAATATGGTGCTAAGCAGCAGGCATTGTGGCTCACACCTTTAATCCCAGTACTTGGGAGACAGAGGCAGGCAGATCTTTATAAGTTTGAGGCCAGCCTGTACTACAGAGTGAGTTCCAGGATAGACCAGGTTACACAGAGAAAACTGTCTTGAAAAAACAAACAAGCAAAAAAGATTGTGCTAAAGAAGCTGTAGGAATATAATTGCTAAGTGAGGCATTTTTTATTCTAGATCTGTGTGTAAGAGCAATGAATGTTTCTAAGCATCTATTTTTCCTCAGAGTGGACGTGATCTCTCCATCCGGTCCAGTGGCAGCCGGCACATGAAGAAGCAGACATTTGTTGTGCACGCAGGGACGGACACAAATGGAGATATCTTTTTCATGGAAGTGAGTTCATGTTGGAGAGCCAGAGAATATTTCAGAAACAGAAGAAGCTCCTAAACCAATGCTAGTTTTGTTTTCTACTTATATTAGCTTCATAATCCATTTATCATTAATTTATCAAGTTATTATGCAAATAATTAAGTAACTAGATGATTCCTCACCATTTCTTTTATCAGTATTGGATGTGTGGCATAGTTACATTGTGAATCAGAACACCATAAAGCGGCATGCTTGGGTGGTGTCTGTGCATATTTTAATCCCCACTTCCACCCAGTTTCCTACTTCCCTCATCCTTTCATCTTACAAGTTATCCTTGTCTTCTTTGTATTCTCAGGAGATCGTAGGCAAGTAACGAGATGTGAACATAGCCAGGTACCTTTATTCCCAGCAATGAGGAGGCAGAGGCAGGTGGATCTCTGAGTTTGAGGCCAGCCTGGTCTACAGAGAGAGTTCCAGGACAGTCAGGACTATACAGAGAAACTCTGTCTCGAAGAAACAAACAAACATACAACAAAACAAAAGACATGAACATAAAGTATTATTTTCCCCTTTCTCATGGGAAGGCAGTAGAAGACCTCCAGTGTGCACTAGAACGTGCTGGTCTGATTTAGAGCAGTGTGATCTGATCCCCTATTGACTGGCCTATACCTTGTCTTTTCATTCAGTATTTTACTGATACTTTTCTATGACAGAATAAAAAGAACTGTTTTGTTTTTTCTTTCTTTCCTTTTTAAAAAATTTTACATTTATTTCTGTGTGTGTAATCACATGTGCAGAAGTCAGAGGACAACTTACAGGAGTTGGTTGTTGTTTTTCTCCTTCCGCCATATGGACTCTGGGTACCAAACTCAGACTCAGGTATTCAGTCCTTATGGCAAGTGAGTTCTTTACTCACTGAGCCAACTGGCAACCTCTTTCCTTTCTTTCTTTTCTTTTCTTGTCTTGTCTTTCTTTCTTTCCTTCCTTCCTTCCTTCCTTCCTTCCTTCCTTCCTTCCTTCTTCCTTCCTTCCTTCCTTCCTTCCTTCCTTCCTTCCTTTCTTTCGGACAAGGTTTTAGAGTTCAGCGATAGCTGTTCTGGAACTCACTGTATCACAGTATAGACCAAGCTGGCCTCCAACTCACATAGGTCTGCCTACCTCTGCCTCCAAGTACTGGGATTAAAGGCGTGTACCCCATGCCCAGCTTTGATAGTTCTTAAGCATGTTCTAATATAGGTTCCACCCATTGCCGGTTATTTTGCTGAAGAAATTCAATTTTTGCCTTTATGGAATCTTGACTTTGGTGATCACATTTCCTTGAACTTATCAGTCATTTGTATTTCTTATGAAACTATTAGCCCAGTAGAGATGGTTAATTTCAGATTCAACATTTTAACAAGAATACCTTGTAAGTATATGTTTACTCATTGCAGTTTCATCGGGTCACCTTTCTGTTTATAGGCTTCATTTGTATCCCCTTTTGTGTGTATGTGATGGGGGTGTTTATGACACAGGGACTCAGAGTAGCTGGGACAACTGTGTGTGTGTATATGATGTTAACCCTCAACTCTGAGAAAGACCTAGCCAAGTTCTGATTTTCTAAGGGGAGCCATTACTTCCTTCTCAGCCATCCTGACATATGCACTCCTGCTTCAGAACAAGGTGTGTGCCACTCCTGCACTTCTGACTTTTGGGCATCTGGGTAGATGATACCGTTTACTACAATAAGAGACTTAAAAGGAACATCTGCCCAGGAGGTACTGAGTTCTGGTTTGGAAGAGCGGAGTTTCAGGTCCTGTATATGAGATAACCAGAAGAAGAGTGGTCAGGCAGAGGAAAGAAAGGGCTTTGATGTAGAAAGATTGACTGAGCATCAATATGTTAATAATAATTATATAAATTGTAATTTATTTGTTGTGTGTGAATGTGTGTGCCAGCATGTGTGTATGGAGATCAGAAGATAACTTTGTAGAGTTGGTTCTCTATCATTCCATGTTTATGTGGGTTTGGGGAATCAAAATCAAATTTCCATGCTTGCTTAGCAAGTACTGTTACTTGCTGAGTGATCTCAATTATTATTATATTTTTGTATCATAACTAGATTGTTAAAGTAACTAACTGGGTGCTTTCTGTGATCAAATGCTCTACTGTTGAGCTATATCCCCAGACCTATACCTAGCTTTTGATGCACATTAAGAAATTTCGTGTATTGTGGCAAGTGTGGTGGTGCACTCCTTTAATCCCAACACTTGGAAGGTAGAGGCAGGATGAAATCTGTGAGTTTGAGGCCAGCCTGGCTTACATAACAAGTTCCAGGACAGCCAGGAGTATATAGAGTGAGACACTATCTGAAAAAAAAACAAAACAAAAAATTTTTGCACATATTAATACATTTAATAGTGTAGTTATTACTGCCAGTGAGCCCCTCCTTACCCATGAGGAGACATCAACAAAAGAGCTTTCTCAACATGACCTAACTAGGTATGGCAGAGCTAGGATCTCAACCCAAGCAGTCTGACCTGGGGCCCATGCTCTAACCAGCATGTTACTGTGTCACTACAATAACTGAAGTTATGAGAATGAGTGAGTTCATCTGGAGGGAACTGTTGGAGTGTTAGATTTCAGCTAGAGGTAACAAGAAAAGGATATGAAGGAGACCTTGCTTCTTTTTTTCCCAATTATTTATTTATTTAATATTTATTCAGGTTACATCTTCATCACAGTGCCCTCTTTCTACCCCTCCCAGTCCCAACCTCCCACCCTCTACCCCCTATCCCTTCCATCCCACTCCTCTGGAGTGGAGTGTCCCTACATTAACAGTCCCCTTCCCCAGTTCAGCAGTCATATGAGGTCCAAGAGCCTCTTCATACACTGGGGACCTACAAGGCAGCACCACTAGGGCAAAGTGTCTCATTGATAGGAAACAAAGTCTATGTTCCTGTTCCCTTTGGTGCGTTGGTTGTAGTATAGTTATCCTGTACTATATGGCTAAAATCCGATTATAAGTGACTAGATGCCATGTGCATCCTTCTGAGTCTTGGTTAGCTCACTCAGGATGAGCTTCTCTAGTTCCATCCATTTGGCTGAAAATTGCATGATTTCGTTGTTTCTGATGACTGAGTAGTATTCCATTGTGTAGATGTACCACAGTTTTTTTATCCATTCCTCAGTTGAGGGGTATCTGGGTTGTTTCCAGTTTCTAGCTATTACAAATAAGGCTGCTAGCCGGGCGTAGTGGTGCACGCCTTTAATCCCAGCACTTGGGAGGCAGAGGCAGGCGGATCTCTGTGAGTTCGAGGCCAGCCTGGTCTACAAAGCGAGTCCAGGACAGCCAGGGCTACACAGAGAAACCCTGTCTCGAAAAACCAAAAAACAAAAAAAAAAAAACAAATAAGGCTGCTATGAACATACATGAGGAAACTTCCTTGTGATTTGGCAAGGAATCATTTGAATGTATACCCAGAAGTGGTATGGCTGGTTCTTGAGGTAAAGCTATTCCAACAGGAACTACAGACATGAGTATCAAAAATAGGATACAAGAGATGGAAGACAGAATCTCAGATGTGAAAGGTTCGGTTGAAGAAATCAGTACAACAACCAAAGAAAATGACAAATCTAAAAAAGTTCTCACCCATAACATCCAAGAAATCAAGGACTCAATGAAAAGATGGAACCTAAGAATTATAGGCATGGAGGAAAGAGACGACTCCCAACTCTAAGGTCCAGGAAACATCTTCAACAAAATCATAGAAGAAAACTTCCCAAACCTAAAGAAAGAGATGCCAATAAAATTCCAAGGGGCTTACAGAACACCAAACAGATTATATCAGAAAAGAAACTCCTCTTGCCACATAATAATTGAAACTCCAAATGTACAGAATATTAAAGAATATTAAAGAATATTAAAAGCTGTAAGAGAAAAAGGTCAAGCCAGGTGTGGTGACACACATCTTTAATCCCAGCACTCGGGAGGCAGAGGCAGGCGGATCTCTGTGAGTTCAAGGCCAGCCTGGTCTACAGAGTGAGTCCAGAGACAGCCAAGGAGACACAAAGAAATCCTGTCTCGAAAAAACCTAGAGAGAGAGAGTGAGAGAGAGAGGTTAAGTAACATATAATGGCAGACCCATTAGAATTACACCTGACTTCTCCTCAGAAACTTTAAAAGCCAGAAGGGCCTGGGCAGATGCCCTATAAGCCCTGAGAGAACATAGGTGCCCAGCCAGACTACAGTTATTTATTTTTTATTTATTTTTTACTTAAGGTGTATCTTTTCCCCGCAGCTTCTCCCCCTTTTAGTCCAATAAAAGGCTCTTTTTCTTATAACAATAAATACAATACAAAACAATAAGAACAATTAGGCAACAATTATGAAAATGATAAGGTATAACATACATTCCCAATGTGCAGTCCATCTGTATTTGGCAACTAATAATAATATTCATTATCTATCTATCTTGATGAGTTTAAAGTTCTATACCTAACTCAGTTTCCATCCTAACTTGCATTACCAACTTAAAAATATCTTCTTAGACCTAGAAACTCCTTTTAATTCCTAAACAACTTAAAACTTAACTGTAAGATATAACTATCTAGTCTTCAGCCACATCAGAGACCTGAGAAGGATGCATATATCTAATTATACAGGAAGTGCAGAGCAAGCAGCTTCCAAATCTAAGAAATTACAGACAACTGGCTGCCTGGACAGTCCACAAAGGGCATCTATCTTTAGCCTTTTGGCCAGTATCTCTGACAGACATTAATTGTAAAGCAGGAATTATGAAGGACTTGTCCACCCTGTCTTGGCAGGGCTAAGCTGTTGACTTGCCTGCTCCCAAGTTTTGTCCTTTTCAGACAGCATTCTGAGACCTTGCTTCTTAACATTTGTCATCCTCTGCTGAGTAATTCTTATGCAATGACCATTGTTCATGTGTGACTTACGTAATTATAAAAGTGTTTTATAGGAATAGAGAAGAACTGAGATTAGAAATGTATTGCTCCCACCTTTTTCTCCTTGGTTAAGCCTGCCCTTCTGTTTGATAACAGAGCTGATTTCTCCACATGGATGTAAGATGGAGGCAGGAGATACACTCCAAATCCTTGGGGTAGAGAGCAAATATGAGATGGTACACACTAATTTGGACAATTTGCCTTTTTGTATACAGGCCTCTTTCAAAGATTCCGTTTCTGCCAGTAATCCTTCTTTTTTTCCTTAACTTTTTAAAAATTAATTTGTTTATTTTACATTCCAATCACCATCCCCTGTCAGTAATCCTTCTAAGAGAAAGTATGTCCAGCATCTCAGTGCTTGTGTTTTCCCCTAAGGGAACCCTGAGTGTTGGGCTGCTCCTAGGATCAGTCATGCCATCCTTTCCCTGTGGGACGAATGTAGTGTGGCCTGGGATGGGAAGAACTATGAGAACAGTTGCACTGATGCGTGCTGTCCATCTCCCAGGTGTGTGACGATTGTGTGGTGTTACGTAGTAACATTGGCACAGTGTATGAGCGTTGGTGGTATGAGAAGCTCATCAACATGACTTACTGTCCCAAGACCAAGGTCCTGTGTTTGTGGCGTAGAAATGGCTCCGAGACCCAGCTCAACAAATTCTATACCAAGAAGGTACTCAGGGTCTCTGTTTGGGCTGGGGGTTGGATAGGCATTTAGGGCACGGTGCTGAGTTTGTCACTGGGCAGTTAAAATCCCAAAATCCACTCTTAGAGCCAGACTTTGGCTTCCAGCTCTCGTGTGGAATACTTATGCTGGCTCTGAGCTCTGAGGCCTGGCATTGACCTTAGGCTGTGGTAGCTCTAGAGCAGGAGAATGGAGTCACAGAAAGGCTCCTGTGACAGGACATCCCCTCCCTGTGCTGCAGTGTCGGGAGCTGTACTACTGCGTGAAGGACAGCATGGAGCGCGCTGCTGCCCGACAGCAAAGCATCAAACCCGGTGAGGAGCAGGCAGCCCCCCAGACCGTCCTCCTGACCACAGAGACCTGCTTAGGAAGTTGGGCTGTGGAATTCTTTACCTTGCCAGTTAGCTGACACCTCCCTCCTTATCACAGGGCCTGAACTAGGTGGGGAGTTCCCTGTGCAGGACATGAAGACTGGAGAGGGCGGCTTACTTCAAGTCACCCTGGAAGGGATCAATCTCAAGTTCATGCACAGCCAGGTAGGCACAGGCAGCAGCAAAGGCCCCCTGGCCCTAGTGTTTTCCTACCATAAGATCGGTTTCCAGGCTCTCGGTGCTCTCCCGGTGAGTGAGATGGAGAGCCTTGTGCCAGAGAGAGGTGAATGGCTGGACCAAGAGAGAACCAAAGGGGAGGGCACAGTGACTGGCAGACCACCAGGCTCTGAGCAGATGCAGCAGGGAGCCTGTGTTGGGAACTGGGAAAGAGTGAGGCTTGGTGGCTGTGCTGCCCACCCATTAGACTCACACAGTGTGAGTGGGAGCGTCTCACTTGGCCCCGCTTGCGTGTTTCTGCCTTCCTGTATTCCCAGGGTGTGCTTCGCTTGGTAGTTTTGCTTTGAGAGTCTAGATTGGCTGATCTCCTTGTATACTTCCAGTGTACCTGTGTGCGTGTGCATGTGTGTGCGCGTGTATGTGTCTGTCTCTCTGTCTCTATCCTCTCCAAGTATGGGTGTCTGCCTTTTCCTGCTGACTCTTGTCCTTTCTCTTCCTCTGGGTATTCCTACTCTGCCCTGCTCCACAGGCCTCATGCCCCTCCTTTGGTGTGGGAATGCTTCAGGATCCTTTGTCCTATTGTGATTCCACCCTAGGAGCTGACTTTTCTTTTTCCTCTTGGTGTTTTAACACAGTGCTTGCTACTTTTTCTCTCAGTGGACATTCCTTAAGCTAATTCCCTCTGAGGCCAGCGCGTCGTCCCAGGTCCGTCCCGGCTCTGACTCCTCACACAAGTGCCTTTCCTTCCCTCCCCTAATGTCCCCAAGGCTCTAAACTAGGTCCCAGTTTGATATCCTGAAGCCCCTGGCCAGGCAACAGAGACTCAGTGGGGGTGGATATCTGACTTGGATGAGGCTTTGTCTCTCCTTGCCAATTTAGCTGGGAAGACGTCTAGCTGGGAAGTTTAGGTGCAACAAGAAATAGCTAGATAGTTATCCAAGTATCCTGCCCTTCTCTTAGTGTTCCAGTTTGGGACCTAGTGTAGCAGCATGCCCATAAAGGTCTTAGGATTGCCCTAAGAAGTGGGTAATGCCTGTGTACGTTTTTGGACCATGAAGGAGCTAAAGATCTAAATGGGCTTCGGATCCCATTTCAGTGCTGTGTGCTGCCCCCCTCCTAGAAGATGAGCTCTTGTTGATTCCTACCTAGATACCCTGCCTACCTCTTTGTCCAGCCCTCAGTGTTCCTCATCCTGGGCCTTCCACATTGCATGCCATGTCCAAACTGCCCTGTACTAGAAGGCTGGCTCCTAGAAGTAGCATCCTACAGAGAGAGTAGTAGTGAAGACTGACTTCTAGGTCTGACTCCATGGCCTGAAATGATAATGAAGCAAGCAATGGCTTGTGGCCTGACCCACCTCCCACCATACAGCAGGCAGCTGGGGTGAACAAAGCTTTGGCCTTCCCAGTGTGGATGTGCAACTTTGAGTAACAGATGGGAAAAGCAGAGACTTGGAGTCAGAATGTGCTTGGATCTGAGGCCCAGCTTCATTCATGAGCAAATAAATGTTTTGATCCTATTTCTTTCTCATCTGTAAGATGGAGACAATACTGTAGACTACCCCAGGTAGATAAAACTGTGTAAAATGTGAAGTCAGTGTTCAGCACATGGTAGCTGTTATTAATGTTACTGCATACTTCTTGGGAGGTCCTGGACCCTGTGCAAAGGAAGATCAGATCCTCTCCCACCCTAAGGACAGTCTGAGGGGAGCTTTGCACCTGTGCCAGCCCTCTGCGCCGGAGGAGGATGTATGGAAGGGTAGAGACCTGATGGGCTGCGTCAGAGATCCCTGGGTCACCGTGTCCTGGGGGGGCTGCCCAGGCCAGCAGCGGGGCCTTTGGGTTGGGTTTGGCCATTAAAACTAATGCCTTCATTTCTCTCCCATGCTTTCTCCTCCGGCCAGGAGCGGAAGGTACTTGCCCTTTCTGCTTTCTTTGCTTCTTAGCGCTTTTGATTGTGTGTGTGTGTATTCTTATGTCCTCCCTTTGGGAACTAGATTTCCTTGGGGGGCATGGGGCTGTAGCTGGGAGAGTGGGCTTTATGGGCCAGGGGTGGAGCCTTTGGGCCTTACCCCCCCTCCCTCCCTCTCTTACAGGTTTTCATAGAGCTGAATCACATTAAAAAGTGCAATACAGTTCGAGGCGTCTTTGTCCTGGAAGAATTTGGTAATTACGCTATTTTGCTCTTAGGTCTGGACTCACATGGCAGTAACTCAAACCTTGGAGCTCCAGAGGAGGGACTAGGGACAGAGGGACAAAAGCGTCTGCAGAGAGGTCAGGAGGAGCAGGAGTGACAGGGAGGAAAAGGAGCCCCAAGAAGACAGAATAGAAAGGAGAAAGACAGAATAGCCAGTGATCCCTGAAGAGCAGGGAGCCTTGGACAGGTGTCAAGTCTAAGATGGTAATGATATAGTGCCCTCTCCCCTGGTTTGGCCAGCCAGTGGTCAGAAAGTTCTGGGGCAGAGCAGACTGGTGATCCTCAAGCTCTATGGTGTCCATGTTGCCTGCTGCCATCTCTCTAGCAGTCAAACAGTGCTCCACCCAGCCTCCCTGGCATCACTCTGGATTGCACCTGGGCTCTGTTCTAGAGGAGGGCATGAGGCATTCACAGGCAGACTCAGCTGAGGCCAGAGAAGCCTTATGGGCCTCAGAGGCAGAAGGGGCAGGTGTATGCGGAAGCTGGAACCAGCCTCCCCAAACAGGCACTAAGGAATGGTGTAGTGGGTTCTCACCCTGGGGCTTTGAGTTCCTGCTGTGTTTGTGCTTCATTCTTTTGTACCCCTCATCGCTGCTATGAAAACCTTCGTTCTCCAGCAGGTAAAGTGACCTCGTGCTGCCTTTCCCTAGGCCCCAGCCTTGGGCCCTGCAGTGGGTGGGTGGGCTCCTTTCAGCCAACCTAGCTGCTTACATGGCGAGTAGTCTTTCCTTCCTTTCCCCACCCTCTTCCTTCCCAGTGTCCCTCCTCTTGTGCTGGCTCACTGTTCTGAGTTTTCTCTTCACTGTGCTCCCTCCTCTCTTTTGCCAGAGAGATACTTGGGGAACTCTTCCAACTCAGGAGAATGATCTGGGGCTTCTTGCTCTGCCTTTGATGAGTTTATTTAATGCTAACACTGGGTTCTGGGTATTCTACCTCCCAGGGTCAGAAGAAGGTGTGGCCAACTCTCATTCTAACTCATACCACCAAAGGAGGATGCCATATCCTCCTCCCAGTCTCACAAGGCCACACTGATGGCTGAACCTGGGGGACCCTCCCCCTTCCACTGGCCGGGCACAGACCCTGCATGGCTGAGATGGGTGACTCCTAATCTTGCACTCTGGGCTGTGGACATGTGTGTATCTGCCTGATGCTCCCCATCACCTCCACCTGGGTGCTGTACTCGCCTTTCTCCCTGCTCAGTGTGTCTGCTCCAGAGCCCTCTGACGCTCTCCCTCACACAGGCAGGCCCAAGATTCTCCTGCCTCCCAGGGAAGGACACTTCTAAGTTTGACGATGGGTTTAATATTCTATCACCTCATACAACCTTATGACCCTCTGTGTGGGTTGTGGAAGGAATGGTATTTATCATAACTAGATTTGTGGGCTCTGGTGATAAGGATGAGTTCATGGGCATCTCAGCAAGGTGAGGCACAGGCTAGAGACCACTCTCTTCCCTACTGCAACTCCTCAAAAGCCCTGGACAGTAGCTATGACCAGGCAAGAGAATGACCAGCCCTTCTACCTTAAGGCACCCAAAGAGCATGTAGATCCCAGCCGTCAAGTAAAGAGCCATGGCAGACATCAGATGTCTATTTGAGGAGTCTGGCTGGATAGGGTAGCCTCTGCTCTGTCATAGCCTAAGCCACTACAGCCACTGTGAGAGGACACGGAGGGAAGGGGAGCCTGGTACCGGGCGCTGCCGCCTGGGGGAGTATGGCACTGTTGCTCTTAGTTTTGAACTTTCTGTTTTGTCTCTTGCCTGTCCGGTTTTAGTTCCTGAAATTAAAGAAGTGGTGAGCCACAAGTACAAGACACCAATGGTGAGTGTGTTCTCAGCCACAACAGGCCAAAGTGCACAGGGCTCCCTGGGAACCTTCGGACAGGAGGGTGGATCCTCGTGGGGGATTGGTCTGGATGCCAATGGCTCAACTCAAGTTGAAATACATCTCTCCTCCAGGGAGGTGTACATATGCTGACCCCCCTCTCCCAGGAGAAAAGCTTCCAAAGACTTGCCTGAGGCTTATTCGGCCCAGAGGCTATGCAAGTGATAGGGCAGGCCTTGAACTCTGGCTGACCCTCCACCTATGAAGGTGCTGGAGCCTATGTGGCTGATGTACCCCGTCTTCTGTTCTCTGTAGGCCCACGAGATCTGCTACTCTGTGTTGTGTCTCTTCTCGTATGTGGCTGCAGTTCGCAGCAATGAAGACGACCTCCGAACCCCACCTCGGCCTGTCTCTAGCTGATAGAGAAGGGTTACCCAGCTGGCCCAGCCCAGGGGTCACCCCTCATCTCTTGCTGCTGCTAAGCGCCGAAGCTGCTGTGACTGAGATAGGACATGATGTGTGTATGTTCTCTGCAAGCTCCTTCCCACGGTTTAGCGGGTTTCGTTTTATGTCTGAGTGTGTCTTGTGTTCATCTGTCACGGGGCTAAGCTAGTCCATTACCTTCTCTTCCTCCAATACCAGACTAGCCTACTTTCCCATCAGGGCTCCAGAGAGTGTGTATGTCTGTGGGGCCACTGTGAGCCCACTGTTGTGTGTCCTTGTGATGTTTGCACTGTGGTTCCATGTCCTTGTCCTTATACCCTCCACTTGAGGGTCTGGCACCATAGGGCACCTGGGACAGTTCCACTCTGGGAAGTGAGAGACACTTGGGGACAGTCTTCCTGGCTGAGGGATGTGGGGAGGAGGAAGGGAAGATTCAAGGGAAGCTGGGGTAAATGGCAACCTTCCGGCTTCCTCACACAATTCCTAAACCATGGCTGCAGGTCATGCTGCTGCCTGCCTCAGCCCCATCGGTGGGTGTTCCTGAATGACTGCCATGTGCTGAGCTGGGACTTTTGCAGTGGTCTTCCTGGCCTATGGCATGAGAGGACAGAGAGGTGGGGTGATGGAGTTCCTGAGAGTACCAGCTGCCCTGCCTGAGAGCCGGGGATGGGTGGACCAGGGCCGAGGCGAGTCCAGGCTGCATGCCTGTCTGCAGGCAGTGTCTCCTGGCTTCAGTGCCAGAAGAAAGACATGGACCGGGCAGGAGAAGAATGTAAATATTTCAGCTCCACATTATTTATAGAAACATGTACAGCTGTGTGATGTGAAATAAATGTCTTTAACCCTGCTTGAGCTACCTGGTTGCCTTGCATTAAGTGATACTTCCTCTCAGCTCAGGCCTGAGGAGGGCTGTCCCGAGGCCACCCTCACCCAGGCTCTGGGTGTACTGAGGCCCTGCTCTGGGATCCTCCTTTCCGGGGTTCCTGGGATGCCAGAAAGGGACACCTACCACACCAGGACGGTAAAGGCCTGGGGTGCTCCAGCCACTAGCGAGAGGAGGTGAGTTGGGCAGTACGGATTATCTGAACAGCTTGACAAAGAAGTCATGGGGACAAACAGGTACTGGTCCACATTCCCTGCACAGGTGTGATGAGGTGCATCGTGAGATGGCCTCCCACAGGGCCTGTGGGCCAGGGCTCTGTGCTCTTGGCCAAGTGTGTCTTATGTTGAGTAGAATGCAGTATGGTGGCCCAGGTCCAGCCTTCATGGGGGTATCTGTGCCATGGCAAACCCTGCTGCTCTGTGGGCAGAATACCCAGCACAGCACCATGACATGTCTGAGACCTGTTGGCCACAAGGTTTGTAAGGAAATGTGGTCTCTGGGGAGGAAGACAGAGAAGGTTGTGATTTCCTGTGTCTGAGCTGGATGGAGTCACTCTGCCCTATGTGAGACATGTAGGTGGTCATGAACTGTGGGCTCAGTGGGGTCTTAATACAACCAGTGTAGTATGGGACTCTACTATCCTGCCCTCTCTACAGCACCCAGCTGCTGTGACCTGGGCTACTGGGACAAAGCTCATGCCTGCACCTACAAAGGAACACGTAGGCTCCTGTGGTTTTACTTCCACACTTTCCTCACCTGAAGGATGGACATGGGGGTGGAGGGAGACTGACATCCTTTCTAGTGCTAATTAATATCTCGGAAATATGGGAAATTGTATTTCCTTTTTGGAAAACAGCGTGCCTGCCGAGATCAAGCAACTGCCTGAATGCTTTCCTGTGGAGATGAACACGTTGGACAGGAAACATCAGCCCTCTGTGAGTGCACTGATCTTTAATTACCCTTACACAGTGAGTCAGCCAAAAGGGCCTGTCCCCAGTCACCATTTCTGAGGCCCCCAAGATCCGCAGCACTCCTTAGGAGCTGTGACGTCAGTTTCCTCAGAGCTCACCAGGGCTACCTGGTATAACTGTTGGCCAGTTCTTCCAGTCTAGGATGCACACTTGCACACTCATACACAAATGCAGTGGCAGAAAGTGTTCCTCCAACTCCCTTCTGGGTTTCTGGTACATGGGCTGGCATCTATTTGTACCTGTGGCACAAGCTGCCTTGTGAGAGTGAACTGAGACCCCTTGTACCCCTATTTCCTTGATAGCCACCCTAGGTTCTTGGTCTCAGGTAGTCTGGAATACATACCTAGCCATCTCTGGGGAGCCATCCTGGTCACTGAGGAACTGTAAGAGGGAAGACAAGCCATGTGTCTTTCTTCCTGGTCTTTCAAAAGCCAAGATCCACTGTACATGCCAGAGCCAGTGCTCTAGCAGCCAGAGGTACTGCCTGAGCCAGGACAACAGAGCCATGCCCGGGACTCTTCTGCCCTGCTTTCTCCCAAGCCTGACCCATAGGCTCCTTACCTCGCACCTCCAGGCGGCACTCACACTGTGCCTCGCCCTGCAAGTTGGTGGCCCTGCAGACATAGACACCGCCATCATAGGGGCAGGGCTTTCTGATCTCCAGGGTCAATACTCCCTGTTTGCTGAACATGCGGAAACGAGCATCTTCTCCCAGGTCCAGGCCATTCTTGAACCAGGAAATCTTGGGCTGTACATCAAGTAAAGGGAGGGAGAGAAGGAAAGCATTTTGGTGATGGGGTGGGGGCCTGGTGAGAATTCTGAGGGTTCTACAAGTTCCCAGTGGAGCACAAACTCGGCCCAAGACCGAGAATGAACATAGACCCTACAATGATGGCTTAGGCCTCATTGTTCAGGGGGGAAGACCAGAAGATATCCAGAGATGAGGCAGAAGCAATATATAAATCAGGAAGAAGACTACCCAAAGGGAGCCTAGGAGACCAGCCTTCTGTCAGTAGAGCCCAGGGCCTTGAGTCCCTACCTTAGGACTACCCCGAACAGCACAGCAGAGGATGGCATTATAGCCTGCAATGATGGAGCGGTTTGCCAAGGGCTGGGTAAAGCTTGGGGCCTCAGAGAAGTCCAGGGCCTTGTACTTTGGCGCCTCATATGTGATGCCTGTTGGTGACAAATCTTGGTACCAAGCAGGTCACCCCAAGCTAGGTTCCCTTCCCTTCCCCAACTTCCCCACAGTGGAAGTGAACAGCACCTGGTCTTGGAATAAAGATGGGCTCCTTGGTGGCAGCGGCTTTGTCACTGGAACCCACCATGTTATGGCTGAAGACCCGGAAGTAGTAGCCATTGCCAATGACAAGCTCTGATACCACACAGTGAGTGCGATGGTAATGTTCCAAAACAGTGAACCATTCCTGGGGGGTGTGAAGAAAGGGAGGGCTCTCTGAGGGACCTCTGCCTTTGTTGGGTACCCCTTGTGCCTCCACCCCTACTGTGGAGGAAAGGAGATTAATGGATTTGGGGGATCAATGGTAAGGGAAGGGCTGCTTGTCCTAAGGAGGGTATATGGAGGCCCAGGACTCCAGGCTTACCATGGTCTTCTTGTCAGCTTTCTGTACAGTATAACCCCAGATCTCTGTATTGCCATCATCTTGGGGTGGCTTCCACTCCAGAGCCACATTGAAACCCCAAGTCTCAGTGACCCGGATATCCTGGGGAGGACTTGGCTTGTCTGCAGAAGACAGATCTGATTAGGTCACTGTGCATCCTGAAGCTGCCTGAGCAGAAGCAGGGGGGATGCTGGCATATAGGAGCCCCTCCCTCTAGCCACCTTCTGCAGGACCTCTGAGCTGGGTTCCCAGTCTCAGGGACAGGAGACAAGCACACTAGAAGGGAGGCTCCAGGGCCACATACCCACAATCTGCAGGACCAGCGTTGCCTTGTCCTCCATGTTCTCAATGCGAAGTGTCACCTGGTAGGTTCCAGAGTGGGTACGGCGGGCAGCCCGGATGAACAAGATGGTGTCCGTGGGGCTGTTTCGGATGTTCACCTCCTC
>CAJQZJ010000309.1:6592719-6700442 GCA_907164525.1 Lophiomys imhausi | reverse complement strand
GTGCTGCATTTCTCACTCCCCACCACACACTGGTAGGCTGCATCGTCAGCCAGCGAGCAATGGCTGATGGTCAGAGTGCGCTTGGCACCAATGGACTCGAAGATGTACCTGGGTAGGGCACAGAGGCACATTAGGAGGGCCATGGATGCCCCTCCTGAGCTGGTGCCATTCACAACCCCATAACTGCTTCACACTAACTACCCAGGAGGAGACTTACTTGCTAGGGAACAGAAGGGATCATTACAGTGCTCCTTGTAGAAGGACATGACATGCACAGAGAAAGAGAGATGGACCAGGTCAAATGACCTGGGATTAGATTCTTTGGTTGGGAGGGAAATGGGGGAAGATACGAATGGAACCAGGAGCTACAGTCAAAGAGATCTCACAGAAAGAGACAGGGCAATGCAGCTGTCTCCTTACCCCAGGGCCCAGGACCCCGCCCCACCCCCACCACACCTGCCACTCATCTGGATCTCCTGTCCATTCTTAAGCCACTTGACCTCTGCGTCCGGGTCAGCCAGTTCCACAGTGAGCCGGATCTTGTGGCCCTTGTTTACCTGGTAGGCAGGCTCCAGCTTCTTCTGAAAGGCTGAACCCCACATTTCAGCCCAGACATCCCCAATGCCCACAACCCTTCCCCCAGGCATAGCCACAGCAGGCATGGCAGGTGTCTTCCTTCTCATCACCCTGCTGTGTAGCCCTGCCACACCCTCTGGGTTTCTGTAATGACCCTGTGTCTAAGTGTATGTTTGTCTCTGCTTTGTCTTCCTCGAGGTTTTTCCTAACTTCTCAGCTCTTGGGCAGGGTTAGAGGCATCCAGCAAGATGGAAGCTTGTAGTGAGAACTAGGAATATAACACACGGCCCTTCTCTTCGTCTTGGTAATGCCAAGCCTCATTTTAGCATCCTGACCAGCTTCCCCATCCTTAGTGCTGTCCCTACCACAGGCCATTATCGTGGGTCTCATGTTGTAGAGATAGAACAGGGCTTAGGAAAACATGGTGAGTGACCTAAGGCCACTAACCCCACTGATCTGTGGTATGGAGGAGTGTAGAGCCCAGGCCCACCTCACAACAATGATTCCCTTTGCATCCATGTCTGATAAAACTAGCTCTGCAGCCTGCAAATACTCAGGCTGAGCCTGGAGACAGCTGTGGGGCTTTGAGCTAGTTCCTTAAGTCTCTGTGCCTCAGTTCCCTCACTTGTCAAAGTGAACTGATACTACTCTCTGTATGGTGGTGCTGTTGGGAGAATTAAGCAATTATTTGAAAGATGCAGTGCCTTGCTTAACTGCTCATTTGTTCTTTTCACTACCACTACTCCTTGTCTTGCCCCCAAGGGCTCCCTCTGTGCATACTACAGGCTTTTGTGTGGTGCTCTCTGGCCCAGCAATTGTCCTTTGTTGGGAGCTAGATGGCTCCCTCTCTGAGTGTGAGAAGGGCTAACCTGTGCTCTTCCTCTCCTCGTGCTTCATGCCCTTAAGCCTTTTCAGCATGCCTCGCAGGTCTGTGATTCCATGCTGGAAGGCGATGCGCTCATATTCTGATGGTGGTGCCTGTCTCAGGATCTCCCACACATCCTCTTCAGCAGGTGCCTCCAGCTTTGAGTCCCTGTGTCCCACAGCCCACTGGGGAGCTCAAGGCAGTCCCTCCTTGTCCCTTCCTGGGACCGGGGTTCCTGGACACCGGGTGAGGGCCTGCCTCTGCCCCCCTCCTTTCTCTTCCCTGTCCTCCCCTTCCCTCCCCCCCAGTCTTCAAAATTGAGCTAGGGAGGGACTCTAGGCTGCAGATGTTGAGGAGGGCTTTGAAGTTGTCAAGCACTCACCTCCGGAAACTGCTGCTCCAGATGAGGAAAAAAGGACAGGGACACATTAGGAGTGTGGATACCTGCCTGCCCAAACTGGGACCCTTCCTGGAGCTTTCACTTCCTCCCTTGTCCCCATACTGTGCCCCTACGTTTCATGGCAGGCCTTTCACTCTTCTTAATACCAGACAGAGTATCAGGGCCACTCCTCCAAGCCTCAGAAATGTCATGCTGGTGTTTAAGTTTCACCAAATCCCAGCAGAAAGCATACACATCCCCAAAGCTAACATCCTGTTGTCCCAGCATCTCCCAACCCCGTTCCTTACTCTCTGGGCAGGAGCAGCAGCAGTAACCATGAAGGGTAGATGGGGAGAGAGGGAAAGAAAGGACAGAAAAAGAAATGAAGTCAAGGGTCTGAGCCAAGTCTTCATTGCTACAGCTTTGGGGACCCTCTTTCTACCTCTTGGAGTCCTCAGAGTCTACGGAAATGTTCTACTGTAAATTCAATATGGGGTTTTAGGGGTACACTGAGGACGGTTATCAGGATGTGACCCTTTTCCATACTGGGGTCATCCCACTTGACAAGGAAACTGGTTCAGAGAGATGCCTCATCCTGTTCAGGGCCACACAGCTGGGAAACCTCAATGCCATGTCATACTCCCTGCCCTGGAAGATATGATGCAAGGGCTCACCTCTTCTTCAGCAGAGAGCTAAAGTCCAGAGTCCCAGCTTCTTCATGGCTGTCACTATGGAGAGAGACCCCATGAGGCTTCACTAAAGAGTTAGAAGGGATTAGAGGATGGAGTGGCGTAGGAGGAAGGGACACAACTAGATGGGGCTCCCACCCATCTCAGATACACCCGAAGTCTGTGTATGGGACAGATGCAGGACAGGAAAGGGTACCTGCTTCTCCGACCTGCTCCAGCCAGGCTTCTGTGGGAGTTAGACAATGTTTTCAGTGACCTAGAAGTTTGCCCTTGCCCCTCACAGACTTCAGCTCTGACCCTCATGTGCCCCTCATCTAAAACTTCAAGGGGCCTCAGCCTCTCACACTGGCCTCCCCCAACTCCTGAGGAGAGCCACTCACGTGCGGCGGAAAGCTGATCTAAGGTCTAGGTCTCCAGAACCAATGGCCTCTGTATACAAAGAAAATAAAGTGATAGGGGGCCCCCCACTCTGGGGGGGCAGGCGGGGACACAGGGTTCCATCGTCTCATCGTTTCCTAGGTTCATGTCCAGAGAGGTGGGGCACTTTGTCATCCCAGTCTCTACAGTGGGCTGCCTCCCACTCACCTCCCAGGTCACACTAAAACCATGTCAGGCAGGGACAAAAATAACTAAAACAGAGACCCACCCTTCACTTGCTCCTGAGCCTCTCACAGCCCTAAAAACATGGATTTCTTTCACACCTTGGGTGATCAACACTGGTAATGTGACCACAGCTAGTTGCCCTCTTTGGTGCTGGGAGATAGTGACAAGCCCTAGGATCCAGGACCCATGAATACCACAAGACCAGATGAGACCCCAGGACCTCCCTCACCATGGACAGTGAGGTTGAAGTTGCAGCTGTCAAACTTGTCCTTGGTAGACACCTCACAGCGGTAACCCCCAGCAGAAGTGGCCTGAGCGTCTGTAATGTGCAGCTCAAACAGGTAGACCTGTGGGCAGGGGATGAAGTAAGCCTGGGGCAGGAGAGGCCCTGCACTCCTGAAGAGGATGGGTGTGGCAAAACCTACCAACCTCACTTCTCAGGGCTAACACATATAGAGCTTTTGTGTGATTTACAGAAAGGGTCCACCTCTCAAGACTCATGACTGGCTCCTGCTGGTACATGACCATGGTAAAATTCTAAGCATTCGGATACGCTTCAGAGCTGTCTTGTGCCGTGTTCAGCTGAACAGTTCAGCTCTGCCCTGTCTCCCAGTCTTCTAGCCTCCCTGTTCCCTGTACTCCAGAGCTCTTCACGCCCCTGATCAGATATCCCACCTTGCTGGCTCGGTCATGGCTGTCATGCAGCTGCAGGTGCTGGCCCACCTTGCTGCTCAGGTCCACCCACTTGCCCTTGAACCACTTGACCACAGGCGGCTTCAGGAGGCTAGCCCCAGCCACTCGGGCTGAGAAGGTGATGCTGCCACCTGCAAGAGAGAGGTGACAGTCTGAACTTGGGGTACCCTGGCACTTCCTTCCCATACCACCCCAAGCACAGAAGCCCCTACTCACCTACGGTCACCTCACCATCCTGTGGCCGCATCAGAAAGAGGCCAATAGGGTCATCAGGAGCCCCCTGACTCCCTGGGGCCGAGCCATCCGGGGTTACTGAGACGGACTCTGAGAAAGAAGGCTTTTGAGATCTGTCTTGGGACACCCCCACCCATCGGTCTGTCCCTCATTGCCCAGCCACCTTCACCTTCAGGACTTTGGACATTTTCTTCCAAGTTAGTGGCTGAAGCAGGGACTTCTTTGGGGGTTTCTGGGGTCTCCGAAGGGGTGGGAGGAGCTGCAGGCTGTGCCTTCTCTGGAGAAGCTGAGGTGGGGGCATGGCACAGTTTCTAATCAGAGCCCCGCCCACACACACACACACACACACACACACACACACACTCAGACATCAGAGATGTGTCTCATCTAAAATGTATTTCACATGTGTCCCAGTCTCTCTCAGCCACTGACTGTACTGGCTTCAAGAAGAAGAAGAGCCAGCCTGGCCCTTCTCTCATCCTCACAGCCCACCTTCCCATGCCCAGATTTCTGCTCTAAACAGCTCTGAGATCCATCTGCTGTCCCTTTCCAGGCTCTGGCCTTGATCCAGCAGCCCCACCGCCACCACCACCAGGCTCTTAGGATTTCCCTGCCAACACACATAGCTAGCCAAGTCCTTATCTGGGTGTGACCAGACTCTGGGTCTGCTACCCAAGAGGACTCTTCCTAGATCATTCCTCATGTTTTCCCACCTCCACAATGCAAAAAGGGCTGCAGCCACCTAATTAATGCTTAGAGAGATCTTGGAGCAGAAGAAGGGAATGGGGCATTTCTGGCTTACAACATTGCCAGGGCAAAGGCAAGAGTCCAGAGTCCATCCCCTGTTCAAGGCTACAGCTGAAGTTAAAGTTGGGCCTTGGGGGGAGGTCATCAAGCTCCTACCTGCCTCGGTGACCTTGAGGTCAAATTTGACCTTCGAGGAGCCTGCAATGGCCACATAGGAACCCTGGTCGTCAGAGCGCACATCCCGCACTGTCAGTGTGTAGCGCTTGCCCTCTGCTGCCAAACCATACTTGTCATTGGCACCGATGTCACTGCCATCCCGCTGCCACCGCACCTTCACACCTGACCGCTCAGTCTCAGCCTGGAACACTGCAGTGCTGCCCGCGGTCACCTCCATTGACCGTGGCTTCTTGATGAAAGCTGACACTACAGAGCCAGATGGAGACTGCAGGAGATGGGCTCCCGTACCCATCCCTAACATCCTTGTTCAAAAAGACTGTGGTAAGCACACTTGGAGCCTCTTTTTTAATGCTCCAACAATTCTCCTGGGTACGTGCAGTCAGGTGTGGAGAGGTTAGGGGACTGAAAGTGCTCAGGCTGTATCCTCACCACCATATGGGTCTCTCCTATCTTGCATCCTCTCCCTCTAGCCTGGGGAACACCACTGGTAGGCCCAACCCCCTCTCCCACCGTGGGGCCCTTGGCAGGGGCCCCAACACTCTGCCTACTTGAAATATGGCTATATTTGTCCTCTGAGGTCTTCAGACTAAGAATGAGCAACTGAGATAACGCTAGCCTCAGAGCAGCAGCAGGCTGGGGGCTGGATCCCTGCTGCCATGACCTCTGCAAGGGCATAGGCCTGGTCCAGGCCTTTGGCTACAGTTTCTGTGTCCTTTGCCTGTTCTTATCCAGAGAAGAGAGGCAGTGTCCCCACATATGGAATCAGACATAGTGTGAGTACCCCAGGGGTTCAGTTCATGTGGCAAACACTCAGAACTAGAAAGAGTCACTACACCCCACATACTGTATATTAAGAAACTGAGACTCACCGGGCGGTGGTGGCGCACGCCTTTAATCCCAGCACTCGGGAGGCAGAGGCAGGCGGATCTCTGTGAGTTCAAGGCCAACCTGGTCTACAGAGTGAGTCCAGGACAGCCAGGGATACACAGAGAAACCCTGTCTCAGAAAAAAACAAAACAAAAACAACAACAAAAAAAAAAAAGAAAGAAAGAAAGAAACTGAGACCAGAAGGTGCTTGGGGGCTCAGTGAGCTGGCTCCTCTGTAGCCTAAATTTGAGCTCCTTGAAGCAATGACCCTGGCTGAAGAAGATACAGGTCAAGAAAGAATGGGGCTTTTCCTAACTTAGTGAAGTTATCTCTCAGTGGCCCAGACACTGACTTTACCCTCCATCTCATCGGAGGGATGGGAAAAGAAGCAGAGAATTAGACAGAGACCAAAAGAGACTGTCTGGTCCCTTCCTGGGACCCACAGGCTTCATCCTACACCAGGGCCTAACCCTGCCTGCAAGCTGTTTACATCACTGTCCCAGATCCCCGACCCAACCCCTTAAGTGGATCTACCTGGTTTCTTCCCTGGCTCAGGCATCTTGAGAACAGTCAGAGCAGGCACCAAGCAGGTAGAGCCATCCAAGGAGGAACTGAACAGTGTCCTATGTTCTCACTATATATGAGGACCACCCCCTCCCCAGGCTTGCTTATCTGCCTCCTGCCAGCCACCTGCTAAATATAGTCAGATTCCATCCAGCTGAGGTATCTCCATGGAGAAGATAAAGCCACTTGGTCCTCTGACTTCTCCTCTCCCTCCCCCTCCCCCAGCATGCTGGATGGATTTTGCTTTTCCAACCCTCTGTGGACCTCAGGGGTAGCCCAGCCCCCGTCTGTGTACCCCTCCAGCAGAAAACTCCTCTGTAGAGGTGTCTGGGCCCATGACACCCATAGAGCTAGCTCTTACTCAAGTCAGAGGACTAACGAGAGATTCATGCCGGAGTATTCTAAATCCCTCGTCTCCCACCCCACTCCCTCTGTCCTTGTTCTGCGCCTGGGTCCTCAGTTGTATCAGGTTCATCAGCTGGTACAGGAGGAAAAAATAATGGAATTCCCATCAAGCAACACTAGTACAATAGACTGTTTATCACCAGAAGGGAGAGAGTCCATATATAAGAATTTTCCACATAATAGTAGCTTATCAGCCATGATTTCCACTCAATTTTAGTTACTTTAAAGCCACATCATCACCTGCTCCTAAGTAGTGTGTGTGTGCATGCATATGTGTGGTTTGTGTGTGTGTGTGTGTGTGTGTGTGTGTGTGTGTGTGTGTTGAAGCTATTACTAGTAATCTAGGTTGGTCTCAAACTTATGAAAATCCTCCTGCCTCAACTTCCTAAGTGCTGCTATTCCAGGAATGTACGACTATGCTTATCTCTGAGTCTTCCAGAGAACTGATGTGGGGCTGGAGAGGTGGATCAGTGGTTAAAAATATTTGTTGCAGTTGGGCATGGTGGTGCATGCCTTTAATATCAGCACTTGGGAGGCAGAGGTAGGTGAATCTCTGTGAGTTCAAGGCCAGCCTGGTCTAAAAAATGAGTTTCAGGACAGCCAGGGCTATTACACAGAGAAACTCTGTCTGGAAAAACAAACAAACAAACAGATAAATGAAAAGCAGTGTTGCTCTCATAGAGAACCCAGGTTCCATTCCCAGCACCCACATTGTGCTTCACAACCATCTGTAACTCCAGCTCCAGAGGGACCTGACACTCTCTTCTAAACTCTGCAGGCACCAGGCACACACATGCTACACATGTAGACAAAACATTTTTAAGTGTTTAAAAAACTGGTGTTTGACAGCCACCAACAAGATGGCTTAAGTTGCTAAAAGTGTCTGTTGCCAAGCCTGATGACCTGGGTTCAACCTCTGGGATCCACTGATGGAAGGACAGAACTGACTCCTGCAAGTTGTCTTCTAACTTCCACATACATGCTGAGGCATGTGTGCACACATTCACATACATACATAAGTGAGTCACTCCTTTTCTTGGGGACTGTTGGCCACCAGGCGAGGTACCCACAAGGGCAAGGGAGGAAGAGGCAGGGGTTGGGCTGCTGAGAGGTATGATGGATTAACTTCCCAGATCAGCTTCAGTGAGGCAGCTCAGCTTTATTGGGGTGAGCAAGGGTTATATAGAACTTTGAGGAGTGGGTGGAGGTTCCCAGGATGAGTGTACATCATTGGCTGAGGGCTTAAGGTACTGGGATGCCTCATTTGCATGGATTCCAGGAATCCCAGGTGCTCTCTGAGAGGGTTCCTATTGGGAGAAAGGAAGTTGAACCTGTAACTTCCTTAAGGATTTTATGATATTCCTCAGGTAGAGGATGTGGGTGTTTGGGCTCCCCAGGCAGAGAAGAGAGAGCCCCACTGACAAAGGGAGTCCTCCATTTCACACTGAGCTCAGGGGTTCCAGTCTTGTTGTACTACAACCTTAGCAGCAGGGTTTCCAACACACACACACACACACACACACACACACACACACACACACACACACTAAATGAATTAAAACGTAATAAAAAATATTTTTTAAAAACTGGTACTCTACCACTGAGCTATCCTTAACTCATACCCCATAGCCTTCTCTTAAGACTCTGCAGTCTGAGTAGGAAGCATTAACATGGACCTCGAGGGACCCACATGTCCAGGAGGTGTGCAGGGGTCTTTCCCCTACAGTGACATCTTTAGGGTCTGTGATTCCTGAGATATGCAGACTACTGTAGGAAACTTCCTCACTCCCTGTCTGCCACCACCTACACCTGCCTGCATCCTGTCTGCCACCACCTACACCTGCCTGCATCCTGTCTGCCACCACCTACACCTGCCTGCATCCTGTCTGCCACCACCTACACCTGCCTGCATTCTGCCTATACCTTATTGAAGCAGGAGGTTTACAGATATGCCTTGTCTGCTGCCCCGGAAGCAAGGGGGTCTGAAGCAAAGGCTGTGCCTATGACGGCTAGTAAGAATGCTTTGTGGCTGGGCCAGTAAAAGCTAGCCTCACGACCAAAATGCTCAGAATGCTGTATGGGACCTAAAGCCTTGGATTTAACTCCTGCAGAGGCATTTCCTCTTCCAGGTGAGTGGAGCCTCCACCCTTCACTGACCATGATGGACAGCCCTGGAGTGGACCCCGCTGTGTGACATTGAACCAATTATTTAACTTCTATGAGCCTCAGTTTCCCATTCTATAAAGTCGGGGGGGGTATTAGGCTTCTCATGTCACAGTTGATAGATGCTACATGATCAGAACACCCACCCACGCATGCTGTTGTCATCACCACCATCACTATTGGATCCCTGGTGCAGAGGGCCTTTCAATATGATCTCACCAGAAACAACTACTGTGTCCATGGTCCATGACCCTAGGGTCCAGCTCTGGATACATGTCCACTGGACAAATGAGAAGATATCTGTGCACACGGGTTACACCCTGGACCAGGTACACACAAACTCTTGAATGAGACTCTGCGCTGGAAGAATAGCTGAGAATAATTTTACTGGTCTTTGGGAAGCTAATGGATGGAGGTAGGGAGAGGAAGAGCCTTAAAAAGAGCATTCAATATACAAAGATGTCTCGACGACGCCAGACTCCCAAGGAGCACCGTGGCCACTAAGCCAGGCTGACCCACGGGTGGGGTCCGAGGCCCAGGCAGCCCTCGGGCCGGGCTAGAGTCCTAGTGGGAGGCGAAGCGGGGCGGGGCGGGCCAGGCCGGGCGTGGGAGGGCGAGGGCGGGCCCCCAGTCCTGCCTCGGCCCTGGGAATGTCCTGCCTGTGTCCGGGCCCGGCGAGGGGTTAATGCTATGGCCGGCGGGGGCCGGGAGCCTGGCGGGCCCTGCGGGCGATCAGTGGGGCGGGAGGCGCCGCTCGGCCAGGCCTCCGCGGCCCAGCACCTCCCCGCTAAACTGGTAGGTGAGCTTCTTCTTGACTTTCTTCACCTCGCCGGTCTTGCCGTAGTTGCGCAGCGCGCGCGCCATCTTCTGGTAGGTCATCTTCTTGCGGTTGCCTTTCTGGATGCCCCAGCGGTGCGCCAGCGCCTCCTTGTGCTTGGAAGAGAACTGGAAGGTGCCCTTGTCCTTGTCCACCCACCAGATGCTGTCCTTCATGTCGCCGCTACGCAGCAGGTCCAGCAGGAACTGGTACAGGCGAATCTTCTTCTTGCTGCCTGCGGGAGAGGGGCACCCAGGTGGGGTGTGGACAGGACGCAAGGACTTTCCAGGAACCCTTCCAGTAGTCCTCCTGGCCATGGTGGGTACAAGCACACACGTGCCCACTCCCACTCTTGTACCCACCCTTCCATGTATGCATGTCCTCATAACTACATGTCACACATATCCATATATACATCCATATCTGCTCTCACATACCTCCACGCCTATCCACAAGGCCTTCACATACACCTGCAAAACCTAACACACTCACAAGCCCTCACACACTCAAGACCTCACAGACCCACAGGCTATTGCACACTCACAGATCTTCGCACACTCACAAGATGTTAAACACACCCACGGGCCCTCACACATTCACAGGCCCCACATGCTCCCAATCCCCACACTTACAGGCCTGTACACACTGAGCCCTTCATGTATACACATAGTCTCCCACCCACACACTCACACAATACTGATATACATACACATACCCTCCCACATTTCGAAGAGATGCCTGTTCAACACAAACATAGAGACCTGCACAGGTAGAAAAGCAAGAAGCATCTACAAACACACACACACACACACACACACACACACAGCGCTCTGGTGGGCCAGTTGGCCTTGGCTGGGAAAATGCAAGGGACATAAATGCAGCTCGGATCAGCTGGATCAGGGACTAGACCCTACCTGTCTCCCCATGCAGAAGACCTGGCCCAGGCTCCGAGCAATCAGCCTCTCCATCAGACACCTCCAATGGGGGACTCTGCCTCTCACCCTCCTCCTCATCAGAGCTCTGCTGGTGGGCTGGGGACAAGGATTGATAAGGGAAGCACATCCGGGGCATGTAGGAAACCTACAAAGGGAAGGAGGGGCTTGAAGTCAATAGGAGGTAACCCAGGGCTGTAGCAAGGGTCGGCTGAATGACAGGGGGAGGGGTCAGTGGGGGCAAGGGAAAACTAGAGGCCAGTCTGGACCAAAACTCAGGGCTGCAGGTCATGGTGTAATGGGTTGCCAGTTACTGAGCCTATCACCCTTCCCATGTGGCCTCTGGTTTAGGGCAGGTGGGGTTATGTTTTATTCTAGTGCATGCAGAGGGGCCATCTGGCCCTGCAGTGGACTAGGATGGAGGGGAGGTACTGGGAAGCAGTGAGTTGCTTACTAGAAAGTGAGTGGGGCTTGATAAAGGGGTGATGAGCCAATGGGAAGACAGTGGAGGTCAGTGAGGTATGGCAGAGGTCAATGGTGGGGGGTAGGGTCCCTGGAGCAGAGACAGGTGGTAAGGAAGATCAATAAGGAGACAGCGGGTCAGTAGAGGCCAGCATTTTCTGACTCAGACTCTGGGTGTGAAGAGACAGTAAATGAAGACTGTAACCAGGGGGACTCTGGGGGCCACAAACAGGATGGCTGAAGGCTAGGGGATCATATGGGGGTCTGCCCATCCTCTGTCAGATAAAGGTGTGGGTTCATAAGGTCAGTCAGGAGGTCAGCAAAGCCGTTGGAGGTACCAGCTGCCATTGGCTCTGTGGAGCAGGAAGCCACGTTGAGTAAGAGCCTTTGTCAGCTTCCTGTGAAGTTCCCATGCCTCACCACAGGCCTGGAGGTCTGGGGGACGGAGGACAGCCGGCAGCACGCACCTGGTGGCTGAGGCTGCCGTGGGGTGGTGCCATGGGGGTATCAAGGACATGCATCTGCTCCAGTTCCATGTGACGGTAGAGCTGCTGCAGCTGAGGGGGCTGCACGCTCTGCAGCTCCGTGAAGTGGTTCTCTGGGAAGCTCTCAAACTCGCTGTGTACGTGGTGTGTGGGGAAGTCCCAGTAATGATCTGTGGAGACAGCCAGGGAGAAGGGGGTGAGCCAGGGGCACAGGGCAGGTGAAGGACATGATAACACAAAATGATCATTTGGACTGGGCAGGAAGTTTACATTGATCATCTCCTATAATGTTCACCTACTGCATTGCTACTTTATAGAAAGGACTCTGAGGCTTAAGGAGGCCTCCTAACATTAAATCCCTTAACCTTGGTGGGTTCTGGGACTCCAGTCTTGCTGGTGGTATTCTCCGCAGCCACTTTATCATGTTTCCTGACTGGGCTCAGGAACACAACTTCTGAGCCCAAATCTGAATCCTGGCTTTGCCATTTGTCAGCTGTGTGATCTCAGCCCAGGCCTAGACCTCTCTGGCCTCAGTAGACCCACCTCCAAAATAGATGGGATTGTTATTGGGGGAATACAAATAAGCTTATATTCATAAGGACTTGTAGACCCAGAGCAGGCCTCAGTAAAGCTGACTTCTTTCTCTGCCTCTGTGACCTTCCTTCCACAGGCTCCTGCCTACCTAAAGTCACAAGCATGGGTCCTTGTCACATGACCACGGTATGACTTCAAAGTCACGGGGCTGATATTTCTCACACACTAGAGTTTGTCCAAACCTACAGTGCTGCTACTGTAAAGCCACGGCCAGCCACACCCAGGTTCCTGGGAGGCTGAAAAAACAGATTTCCCCAGAAAGCCCCAGTGGATGTCTGATGTCTGTGGTAGGGTGGACCCAACTCCGAGAAGTAGCCACACAGCCCTGGGAAGATCTGTGGTGTGGTTTTTCCAGACACCTTTTCCAGGAACAAAAGTTGCTGCCTATCTGAGAGACTTGGGCACAATTTGGGGTCTAAAACAAAGTATGGTGTGGGGCCAGTGGGATGGCTCAGCTGGTGAAAGCTCTCAGCACTAAGCTGATGACCTGAGTTCAGCATGCTGTCACACACGAGCACACACACACATCTATAAATAAATAAATTTAATAAGAAGAAAGAAAAAAACTGGAAATGCAGTGTGAAGAGTGGGATTTCCACACGTGACCTAAAGGAGTATGGAAGATGCTGGGTCAGGGCAAGTCCTCCAGTAACCATGTACGCACATGCAGGCGGGAGTGCCCATCACCATCATCTGCTTCTTTTTTTTTTTTTTTTTTTTTGTCTGTCACACAAACACATCCTCAATCACATATCCTCATTCACACATCCTCTAAGAAATAACATATGGTTTCCAGCTATGTACTGCATATCCGTGGACTCTTTCTTTTTTAAATTACATTTATTTTTTTGGGGGGAGGAGGCAAATATGCTGTGTATATGTGGAGATCAGAGGGCAACTTTCAGGACTCAGTTCCCTCCTTCTACCTTAGGGGTCCCAAGAATCAAACTCAGGTTAGAGGCAGTAAGAGCCTTTCACCCATCTTTGTTTTGGGGTTTTTTTTGTTTGGCTGGTTGCTTGCTGGTTTTGGCTTTCCTTTCTTTTTTTTTTTTTTTTTTTTTGGTTTTTCGAAACAGGGTTTCTCTACGTAGCCCTGGCTTTCCTGGAGCTCATACTGTAGACAATCTGGCCTCCAATTCACAGAGATCCACCTGCTTCTGTCTCCTAAGAGCTGGGATTAAAGGCGTGTGTCACCATCACCTGGCCAGTTTGTTTGTTTGTTCTGTCTTTGTTTATTTGAGACAGGGTCTCACCCAGGCTGAGTTTGAACTGTAATCATGCAGACTTAGCCTCTTGAGGTTTGGGCTCACATGCCTAGCTCTTGCTTCTTTATCCTCCTAAGTGGTGCTGTGCTGCGTGAGCCTAGAGCATTTTTCTTCCACTGAACCTCTGATTCCCGCACTTAGAAGCCTTGTTACCAAGGCTCTGTCCATATGCAGTGTCTTTTGAGGCAGGCAGCCAGGACCCACCTCTAGGAGACTGTGTGGCACAGAGAAGAAAAAGTGTGTGCCTTGAAGCTGCAGTCAAACCCTGGCTGCAACATTTACTGCCTCATGCTCCTGGGCCTCAGTCTCCTCACTGGAGTGGGTATGATAATTTATACCCATCCTATTCATACACTGTGAGGATAAATGAGTTATCTTATGCCTGAGGAGTGCATAGAATAGAACACAGCACAAAAGAAGACCATTTACTCTCATCATCTGCGATTTCAATTATAAGAAAGTAGAGGAAAGAAGACCAAAGGCAAGCTAGGCATGGTGGCACATGCCTTTAACCCCAGCACTCCAAAGGCAAAGGCAGAGGCAGGCGGTTCTCTGTGAGTTCAAGACTACCCTAGTCTGCATGGAGAGTTTCAGGCCATGTAGATATACTAAGACCCTGACTGACTCAAACAAAGGTTTGAGGCCTGAATTTGGAGAGATAGTTCAGTAGTTAAGAGCACTTGCTGCTCTTACAGAGAACCAGAGTTGAGTTCCCTGGACATACAAGGCAACTCATAACCTCCTGTAATTCCAGTTCCAAAAGATTCGACACTGCCTTCTCCTGGACTCCCAAAGCATAACCACACACACACACACACACACACACACACACACACACACACACTCACATACATAGACATGCATGCATGCACACACACAGACACATACACCCCACAGACACACAGACACGGATGGAGATAGAGAAATAGACAGACAGAAACAGAGAGAGACATAAATAATAAAAAATGTTTTTAAAAGTTCGAGGCCACCTTGGGCTAGAAAGCAAGATCTTATCTCAAAACAAAACAAAAAAAAAAAAAAAGGCTGGCTACAGCACAGTGGAAGAGCACTTGCCTCCCATGTACAAGGTCCTGGGTTTGAGTTCCAGGACCAAAAACAAAGGTCGCTAAACTGAAAGGACAGTGTGAGGCTCTGAGATTGGGATTGCAAACCCAGCTTCCTCTTTGGGAGGTCACCGCGGACACCTTCCTGGCCATTTCTATTTACCTTCCCCTGCCCACCCTAGAGCCTACACCAGCTCCAGGGACAGGAACTGTGAAAGTAGGTGCTCTCTAGGTATAGACTGAGAGGCATCTGACCTAACTCTGGTCCTGCCCACCTCTTCAGGCTCAGCCTGCTATCCAAAGCCTAAGGCTTTTCCCAGAGCCCTTGTGGACAGCGGGAGTGTGAATTACTGCAGGTAAGGGGAGACAGATGACAGATGGACTCTGTTCCCCGCTCTCAGTCTCCTGAGGGTGATGGCCAAGACTGCCTGAGCTACAGCGATTTCAAAACCTCACCTTTCCCCTTGATTTGGGTGCCCAGGCAATTATGTAACCAACAGTCTGGTAAGCAAACTCATTCCAAATATGGGGCTTCCAGAAAGAACATTCAAGAAATCATTCAGAGAACAAAGGTCAGCCTTTCTGGTCTCCTGATCCTCGTTTCTTGTGTCTCACTCTATAGCTCAGGCTGGCCCAGAACCTATCGTAGGTTAAAGACTAGGGTAGCCTTTAATTCACAGTGATCCGATTACAGATTTGAACCATCATGCTTGGCTCTAGACAACTCCCTTACCTTTTCCTTTTTTTTCTTTCTTTCTGAGACAGAGTCTAGCACATAGCACAGGCTAGCCTCAGACTTGCTATGTAGCAGAGGATGATCTTGAAGTCTTGATCCTCCTCTCTGTATCCCAAGTGTCAGGATTACAGGCATGTGCCACCATGCCTGGCTTGGCCAACTTTTCATGGACACAGTATTTAGCTTTGTTCTGCCCCTTTTTTGTGCCTCTTTGCCTTCTGCCAAGAGGTCACCCACATCCATTATAACTCTCAGCTCTTCAGAGAATGTCATGTTATTTGCTTATCTGGTTTGCTAGAAATAGCTCCCATAGAGTCCTGTGTTTAAATGCCTGGCCAATGGGGAATGGCACTATTAGGAGATATGGCCTTATTAGAGGAGGTGTGTCATCGTGGAGGCGGGCTATGAGGTCATATATGCTCAAGCTACACCCAGTGTGGTGCCCGTCTCCTTCTGCTGTAAATGGATTAAGATGTAGATCTCTCGGCTCCTCCAGCACCATGTCTGCCTGCACGCTGCCATGCTTCCCACCATGATGATAATGGACTAAACCTCTGAAACTGTAAGCCAGTCCCAATTCAATGCTTTCTTTTATAAGAGTTGCTGTGGTCATGGTGTCTCTTCACATCAATAAAACCCTAACTAAGACATCTGGTGACAGCTCCATTCCACTTTCTACAGCTTGTAAGGCATCCACCATGCAGAGGTCTCAGTGCTTGAGAGGATCTGCCTTATGCTAACTTACAGTGTACCAGACAGCATGCTAAAAATGTAGCTCACTTTATGTCTTTAACCCCTGCTCTGACTCTGAGGAGGCAGATGCTAAAGTGGAGCCTTCCTTTTGAGAGTTAGGGAGCTGGGACTCAAGAGGTTAAGTCCTCCTTTAATCCCAGCATGCAGGAGGCAGAGGCAGGTGGATCTCTGTGGGTTCTAGGCCACCCTGGTCTACCACATAGCAAGTTCCAGGTCAGCCAGAGCTACATAGAGTGACCAAAATTTAAAAAAATTAAAATTAAATTCAAAATTTTAAAAAAAGTTAAATCCCTTGTCTACTGTGGCCACTGGTAGTGTAGTGCCATGATCCAGCCCCACTTTTGTGTGATTCCAGGGACTTGTACTACAGTTTAACCCTTTCACTCTTACTACACTGGGCCAGCTCTGAGCATCAAGGCTATTAAAGTAAGTGATATAAGCTTTAAGTAAGACCTGTGGTGACCCTGAGAGCCTCTACTGATGCTCTGTCCATCTGTCTGTGCACACCCATCCATCCAAACATTATCTACCTATCTACCCACCCAACCTCCATCTACCTATCAGTCATTTGTAACTCACCCAGCCACCCAGCCAAAAAAGAGCCCATTTGTGACAGGGTCTTGATATAGAGCCCAGGCTGGCCTCGTGTGCTGGGATCACTACATTGTCAGGATGCATCTGACAGTCCGTTTGTCTTGATCTTTTATTTTTCCTACCCACTCATTCCTATTCTTACTTAGGACAAAAACAAAGTGATATTCATATTACAAAACATAGAGCCTTAAGAGTCACTCAGTTGACCTTATCTCCTCAGGACAGAAACTCCAGCCTGAAGGCCAGGGCTGTCCTCAGAAGATCAAGGACTGGAGAGGGGCCTCATAGGTGAAGGGCATTCAATCTCTTCCTGAGTTCAGTTCCCAGCACCATGTGAAGCATCTCAGAACAGCTTATAATTCAGGACTATAGAGGATCTAACACCTCTGTCCTCTGAGGACACCTGCACACACATGCATGCATGCACATACATCCAGACACAAACACCTACACATAATTAAAAATAACAAACACAAATATTTACAAAAGAGAACATCAAAGCCAGCTATATAGGGAGTTTAAGGCTAGCCTGAGCTATAGGAAAAACCGTGTCTCAACAAAACAATGTAATAGCAATTAGTTTTCTTTAGTGAATTAGTAAGGACTCTTAAGGGGCATGCAGATTAGCCTGGTGCCTGGCAGCATATGAACCTTTTCAAAGCCCGGGAAACTGAAGGAGGGTTTCTCAACACAGTCACACTTTGAAAGACTATAGCTAAGGCTTTCACCTACTGAACACTGGCCAAGACTTGGGGCTGAAGTGGTGGAGCCTAGATTGGACCAAGGAAATGTACTGTGGATGGAGCCCAGTGAAGGGGCATGGCTACAAAGCCACAGAAGCCTCAGGAACCAAGTTACCACAGAGAGACTGCAAGACGGCAAAAGCCCATGAGACCATGCCCTATTTAAGCCAGAGAGTTCCATGTGAAGGAGTCCCCCCCCCATAGGAGAGAGAGACAGAGCCACCACGTGGGCCCTAGCCATGTGAGGAGAAGCCTCACAAGAAAAAAGAGACCTAGGTGTGAAGACACACACCAGCTGCTTTCACTGAGGTCTTGCTGACAGAAAAATCCTCAGAAAGGGACTCTGGTCATGAGCCACCCTAAGAAGGACATGAAAAGCTACAGAGACAGATGATGGTGGGGGAAGCAGAGCACCCTAAGCTATGATAACAAGGCTCTAGGAGGCAAGTGGAATTTGAAGACCATGGCAAGGACCTCAAAAACAGGCAAGAGGGTAACCCCTGCCACTTGAGGCTGTGGCGAGACTTTAAAGTAAAAGACTAAAAGAGTAGGCCAGACTAGGCCACATGTGGCACAGGATCTGTTCCGTGTGTGACTGAAGCCGGTCCCAAGCTGAACAGGTGAGACAGATTGGCTGCAAGAACCAGCGGACAGTGGCGACGCTAGGCCCAGAGGAAGCCGAGCCAAGCTGAAGATAAGACCACCATGACTGCCAGAGCCGGACTGTGACTGCTGCTTGAGGTGTGCCAGCAGACAGAAGGCTGACCAAGTTGCCCGAGAGGACCTGCACTATAGAGAATCCTAGTGTCCTTTCAAAAGGGTTAAAGTAGGATTGTTTCGGTGTTCCTAGGTATTAGGTTTTAGGTATTAGATGTTTATAGGTTATAGATATTATAGGTGTTTTATAGATACTAATAAATATAGGTTAATAAAATTTACGGTTACAAAACAAAACAACAAAAATCAGAGAAGATGCAGAAGCAAGAAAGCCAAAAGAAAAAAAAAAGTTCTTACAACGGTTCTCCCAAAAAGCCTGCAAATGTGTTGCTGAAGCCTGGAGAGCAGAAGCCGCATGGCTTTTTCTCTCTACTGTGTATCCTAACTGGCGGAGTTTTAATTATCCCCCTGATACAGAGTTGAATCTGGCAGCACCTGGATCCTACTCAGCCCAGAGCACCTAGCCCTGTGACTGGCACAGAAAATACACTTGGTGAACTTGTTAGGTGGAGAGATGAGTGTGAGACGAATGGAGGAGTTAGTAAGTGGAGGGAAAGACAGTTGTAGAGGAGGGTGGCTGGTTGGTTACAGGGGTGTGTGAATAAACTCCAGCCCTATGACTACTGTTTTCTAAAAACCAACCGTAGCAACAGGAAATGACAAGTGCTGTTAAAAACATGAATACTTGTACATTGTTGTTGGGTCTGTAAAGCTGCTGCCACCCTTATAAAAGATAGCACAACAGCACAAGAAAAAAGAAGGGCTGAGGACATGGCTTGGTGGTTAGGAGTGCTAACTCCTTTTCCAAAGGACCTGAGTTCAGTTCCCCACACCCACACCCACATCAGGCAGCTCACAACTGCTCACTCCAGCTCCAAAGTATTCCGTGACCTCCAGGAGCACCTACATTTATATACATATACTTACATGCACACACACACACACACACACACACACACACACACACCTACTACACAAAACTAAAAATAATTAAAACATCTTGGGGTGGTAGTGCACAACTTTGATCCCAGCACTTGGGAGACAGAAGCAGGTGGATCTTTATGAGTTTGAGCCCAGCCAGGTCTACATAGTGAGTTCCAAGTCAGCCAAGGCTACAAAGTGAGACCCTATCTCAAAAATAAATGAACAAACAAATAAATAAATCATTAAAATACACATACAAATTAAAAAAAGAACTGCCATAAGACCCAGCAAGTTCAGCAAGTCCATTTTTGAGTGTATGTCTAAATGAGTGTAAGTCAGAATCCTGATGAGACCGTGTAAACCCATGGATATGGTCACAGCAGCATTATTCACCACAGCCAAAAAGTAAAAACAACAGAAGTACCCATCAACAGATGAGCCATTAAGCAAAACGTAGAAGAAGCATAACCATAGCTGCCTCCACAATGTACTGCACTCATACAGTGGAATATTACTCAACCCTTCAAAAGGAGAGAAATTCTGGCATGTGCTGTAAGAATCTTGGGGACATTCTGCTATATGAAATGAGTTAGTTAAAAGAGAAAAATTAGCCGGGCGGTGGTGGCGCACGCCTTTAATCCCAGCACTTGGGAGGCAGAGGCAGGCGGATCTTTGTGAGTTCGAGGCCAGCCTGGTCTACAAAGCGAGTCCAGGACAGCCAGAGATATTCAGAGAAACCCTGTCTCGAAAAACCAAAAAAAAAAAAAAAAGAGAAAAATTAGCTGGGCATGGTGACACATGCCTTTAATCCCAGCACTTGGGAGGCAGAAGCAGGCGGATCACTGTGAGTTCGAGGCCAGCCTGGTCTACAAAGCGAGTCCAGGTCAGCCATGGATACACAGAGAAACCCTGTCTTGAAAAACAGAAAGAGAGAGAGAAATTGCAGTGTGACAACAAAATTTATAGAGATAGAAAGTAGAGACAGGTGGTGTTGGTGCACACCTTTAATCCCAGAATTTGGATATCTGAGTTCTAAGGTAACCTGGTCTACAGAGCAAGTTTCAGGAGATCCAAAGCTGCACAAAGAAAACCCATCTCAAAAAACCAAAACCAAAAGCAGAACAAAAGAAAAAAGCAAAGAAGAAAGGGAGGGAGGGAAGGGAGAGAGAGAGAGAGAGAGAGATTAGGGCCGGGTGTGGTGGTGCACATCTTTAATCCCAGCACTCAGGAGGCAGAGGCAGGTGGATCTCTGTGAGTTCGAGGTCAGCCTGGTCTACAAAGTGAGTCCAGGACAGCCGGGGACACACAGAGAAATCCTGTCTCAAAAAACAGGAAGAAAGAAAAAGAAAAGAAGAGGTTGGAGGCAGCTGTATAATGGATACAGGGTTTCAAAGTTGGCAATATGAATTCTCAAGACAATGGTGATGGTTACAAAACAATGTGAATGTGGTTTGCTTTTGTTTTGTTTTGCTTGAGACAAGGCCTAGTAACCCAGGCTAGCCCTGAACTCCCTTAGACACTGACCTTGAGCTCCTGATCCTCTATCTTTGGTCTTTCAAATGCTGGAATTATGGCATGAACCACCATGCCCACATGCCCAGCCTACTGAATGCATTTACTACCATCGATTATGCCCTTGAATGATTCAGATGGCAGCCTGAACAATGGCACTTGCCACCAAGCCTGACAACCTGAGTTTGATCCCCAGGGCCCATATGATGGAAGGAGAGAACTCTGATCTCCATGCCTGTGCTGTGGCACATGTGTGCCCACACACAGATAAGTAGGTAGATAGACAGACAGACGGACAGACAGACAGATATACGGACAGACAGATAGATATCAGATAGATATAACTAGATAAAAATAGTTTTAAAAGATTAAGATGGCAAGCCGGGCGGTGGTGGCGCACGCCTTTAATCCCAGCACTTGGGAGGCAGAGGCAGGCGGATCTTTGCGAGTTCGAGGCCAGCCTGGTCTACAAAGCGAGTCCAGGACAGCCAGAGCTGTTAAACAGAGAAACCCTGTCTCAAAAAAACCAAAAAAAAAAAAAAAAGATTAAGATGGCAAATTTTATACTATGTATATATTTGTGATACCTTCAAAACCTCTCCTAAATATGTCTAACCCATTTGTTTGTTTGTTTGTTTTATTTTGTGTTTGAGGTATTGTGTGTGTGTGTATACAGGTGAATGTGCAGATGAGTGTGCAAATATGTGCAGATGAGTGTGCAAATATGCAGAAGCCAGAGGAGGGTTTTAAGTGTCTTTATCACTCCCCACTTTTTTTTTTTCTTTAAAGCAGAGCCTCTTCCTGGACATGGTGGTGCAAACTTTTAATCCCAGCACTTGAAAGGAGGCAGGCAGATCTCTGTGAGTGCAAGGCCAGCCTAGTCTACAAAGTGAGCTCAGGACAGCCAGGGCTACATAGTGAAACTGTCTCTGAGGAAGAAAGAGAAGAAAGAGACTGAATCAGGGACTCACTCATTTTGGCTAGGCTGGCTGCCAGTAAGTTCTTAGGGCCTGCGCCTACTGCTAGAGTTCCAGCCATCTGTAGCTAATGCCTGGCGTTTTATGTAGGTGCTGCGGATTGCAACTAATGTCCTTAGGCCAAATAGCAGTCTTACCTACTTGGCCGTTTCCATTTCTTTCCTGTCTCTATTGCCTCTACTCTTGTCTGAGTCTCCACTGTGTCTTGTGTTAGGAAAATGTTAGAGCAATGCCTGTTTTCCTAAGTGCCCTTCCCCCAGATTCCGTCCTTGTGGCTCTTATGTCTGGTATCTATCCAACAGTCAGCAGGACCAATTAAAATTGGTCTGATTCTAACTCTTGGGAGCCTGTGGCAGGGGAATAACTGGTTTGAGGTTAGCCTGAGTATATGATAAGACACAAGAAAGAGAGAAATAGAAATGGAGAGAAACAGACAGACAGAGAGATGGGGGTAGAAAGTGGGATGGAAAGAGGTGAGGAGAGAGGAAGAAAAAAAGAACTTTGAGAGAGACAAAATGGAAAAAAATCTAGATTATAAAAAGGAGAGCACATGGAATGGTGCCAGATGTCATAAAAAGAAACTGTAAGCCGGCAGTGGTGTTTTGCACACACCTTTAATCCCAGCACTTGGGAGGCAGAGGCAGGTGGATCTCTGAGTCTGAGGCCAGCCTGGTCTACAGAGTGAGTCCAGGATACACGGAGGAATACTGTCTTGAAAAACCAAAAAAAAAAAAAAAAAGAATGAAAGAAATAGAAAGAAAAGACCATAATAATCAGAAGACAGTAGAGAAATGCTTATAAATTTCTAACAGACAGCATGATTTTTTTCACCTTGAAGTTTGACACAACCAAAACTGCCGCTCTCCAGGTAGACAGGAAGAGAGACGACACCCATAGCACAGCCATGCCTCACCTCCCACACAGCCTCTCTGGAGCTCCTGACACAACATCTGTTATAAGCCTTGTCCAGGGCTTTCTGCATATAGTGGCTCAGTCTATCCTTATAATAATCCTGCAAAGTGGGTGTCACATGGAAAAATTAAGACACAGACAAGACACCTCACAGAGCAGTCTGGGCTCTTATCACATCACAGAACTCCTGAGAAACACAGGGAAAAGGTAGAGCAGGTGATGAGAGGACACTTTCTGGCTCAGAGTGTCATAGTCACATGATCATAACAGTGGGCATGTCTGTTCAGATGAGTTACCATGTAACAGTGGGAAGCCTGCAGAAATGTGAGCATGCGTGCTGTCACCAAACGCTCCTCTTCACAGTCTGCATGAACAGGTACATGTCTCACCTGCAAGACCAGCTGACTCAACTCTGCTCAAAACCGAGAAGACTCTCGGTAAAAATCAGTGTTGATGGGGCTGGAGGAATGGCTCAGTGGGTAGACACTGGGCATTCAACCATGAGCACTCTAGATCAAATCCTAGTACCCACGTAAATGCGTAGTGTGAGTGGCAGCCACTTGCAATTCCAGGGCTCTGACTGAAGGAAAAGACAGGCGCCCTCCAGAGCAAGCTGACTAGACAGACATACTAGCAGTATCATGCTCAGGATGGTAAATGTACCGCGAGGTTTATGCAAATGCCTTCGGCAACAGGGAGATGGGCATGGAGGTGGAGAAGGCATTGCTTGATATATTTCACTATAGTATTGAGAACGTGTTCTTTTAAGATTTGTATAGCCTTGTCTACAAAGCGAGTCCAGGACAGCCAGGACCATGCAGAGAAACCCTGTCTTGAAAAATAACAAACAAAAAAAGACGTATTTAATTTTATTTTATGTGTACGAGTGTTTTGTCTGCATGTGTGTCAATGTACCATGTGCATGTGGCACTCATGAGTTACAGAAAGTTGTGAGCCACCACACAGGAATTGGGAACCAAAGTTGGGTCCTCAGCAGGAGCAGCCAGTGATCTTATCTGCTGAACCATCTCTCCAGCACCTGAGTCTTTGTCATTTTAATAGTTTAAAATTAAATATTTAAACATGTATTTAAGGCTGGCAAGATGGCTCCCACCAGTTGTTCTCTGACTACACACACACACACACACACACACACACACACAGTAAATATAAAAAATAGTAAGTGTATTCAATCTTTCACCAAACATGAGTTTCCCTGTTCTAAACTCTCCAGTAGGATTACTGTTGTGACTTATTGGCAGAGGGCTTGCCTGGCAAATACGAAGGCACAGGGTGCAACTCATACTCCTCTGCCGCCTCGGGCCTTTCTTGACCTAAACCTCAATGGCCACTTTGGCTTCATGTTGTCTCCTGGTGATCTGTAGCCCTGTGCCCTCTGCTGAGGGCTTCCTGCTCTTGCCGTTCTCTACCTCCATTCACCTCACATGTGTGGTCCTTTCTCTTCACTCAGATTTCAGCTCAGCTATCACCCTCTCTAAGCTTCCCTGAACCTTCCTGTGAGCAGGGCTGCTACACACTGCTGAGGAGGGGAGGAAAGGTGTAAACTGAGCGGTGGTAGCTGGAAGAATGGATGTGGGTGAGGTGGGTGTGTAGATGATGGGTGGATGGATAGATGGGTGGATGGATGGATAGATGGGTGGGTGGATGGATGGATGGGTGGGGGTGGGTGGGTGGATGGATGGCTGGATGGATGGCTGGATGGATGGGTAGATGAATGGATGGATGGATGGATGGATGGATGGGTGGATGGGTGGATGGGTGGGTGGATGGATGGATGACTGTCACCCAAGTCAGTAAAACAATGACCTAGCGGACCTGTCCCAGGGCCCTCTGAGCTTCTTTCATGCCCCTAGCTCAGTGGTTCTCAACTTGTGTGTTGTGACCCCTTTGGGGGCCACGTATCATATATCCAGCATATCAGATATTTGCATTAGGACTCCTAACAGTAACAAAATTACAGTTGTGAAGTAACAACAAAATAATTTTATGGTTGGGGGTCACCACAACATGAAAGACTGTATTAAAGGGTCACAGCATTAGGAAGGTTGCCCTAGCTGAGCTCTCACCCAGTCCTGTTCTTACACAGCCACATAGAGGACACATGCCACCTCACTGGCCAGTTACAATCCTGTGAGGTGGTTCCATGGTCTCAGTCTCACAATGAGGAAGGGACACTCAGAGAGGTTCTGTTGCTTGACCCCAGGCTCTACAACTGGTGAGTCAACGAACTCCAGACTGAAGCCAGGTCCACCCCAAAGCCTTTCCACTAAGCATTGCTTTCTTAAAGTGTGGACACAGAGTACAGGCAGAAATCAGGGCAGAATGAAGGGCAAAAGACTCTCTTTTCTTGAGTTTTCTGATAGAATCTCCCAGTAGGTATCAGGGACAGCACCAATACTCAGATGGGCAATGACAGCAGAGATGGGGAATGGACAGGGACACCCAGAGACACTGGAGGAGTCTCCGAAGGAATGGGCTCGTGCCTTAAGTACAGTGCCATGATGACCACCAGGAGTCACTCCTGTAGCTCTACCCCAGATACAAAGAACCTTCTCGGGATCCTGAGCCAGGAAAACCCAGGCTTCCAGTGAAGTACTGACTTCATTGACTTCATTGTCCCAGTCCCACATTTGGTTTCTAGGTATCGGGGCAGTTGCTTAAAGACAAAACTAAAGTGGCCAATGCCCGTAAACCCAGAAACCTGAACGTGGGACTAGGTCAAAGAGAAAGCAACGCTGATAGAGAAAGAGGCTCTGACCCCTCTGTGCTTGCTAGACCCGTGCCGCCAGGGGGAGCCCTCCTCAAGCCCAGCGGGACCTTGGTTGGTCCCCCAACTGCCGCTGGAAGGCTGGAGAGAGGGTGTCAGCATCACTCAGACCTGGTTCTTAATCTGGGTGAGGGGAACCTGGGATAATGTAGGACGAGACGGACCCTGTGTTATCTGGATTTCACCCAGGGAGGGAGCATTTCTTATGCACTTTGAATATGATAAGGAAGAACACAAGAGAGCATTTGAAAGCTTTTCTAGCACTGGGGGTCTGAAAGAACCCTGGGCCCTTGCGGTGGACCTATCACCTCACCACAGGATGTACACTTCCAGAAGAATTCATGCTGCGTGCCAGGTGAATGTGTTCTCAAAGTTTGGCTCCAGATGAAAAAGCCTTAACTCTGCGGTATCACATTTGACAGCCCTGAGCATGGCTGTCAGGTGCCTCAGCTGGGGCACTCAGGATTTCTCTGACCTTGAGTCTCCAGATGCAGGCATCATGGAGACTCCCCCAGCCCAGTCTGGAACAACATGACTATACTTCTTGGATGCCAAGATCCATCTCTGGTGGCTTGTTATCTCCTTGCCCAGGTTCCAATCACTAAAAGCCTCATGCCTCTCCCCTTAACTTGCTCCAGAACAAGGCTGGGTTTTGAGGGTGGATAGTTGGGGTCAGGTCTCTTCCCTACCACCAACAGATTGAGAGGCTTTGGTGTCTGCTGGACAAGGGATGGTTAGAGACTTTTGCTTAACCCAGCATTGTTCAACTGGTGGAGGCAGGGGCTGGAGAAATGGTTTTCATGATTGGTGGTCCTTCTGGCATCTAGCAGAAGAGATCTTTTTTCAAAAATGTCACTCAGCCTCCTACCAAAAGAATTACCAAGCTCAAAATCTCAGTAGTGGCCATTGAGAAAGGTTGCTAACCACACAGTAAGGAAGGGAGGCTCACAAGGGGGTTTTGGGTAAAGGAGGTTAATAAGAAAAGAGAGGAAGAGGTGGGATGGATGGTCAGGAAAGAGCACTGGTCATGGGGTAGATTACCTGGACCAGATTCCACTGGCCTAGTCAAGCCCCTCATCTCCTTACCTACCCACCTTCATTTGTTACAAAGTCCCCAAGCCTGCCCAGGTCTAAGCCGGATGGGGTCCCAGCTCTGAGAGAGGAAGTGGACACAAGCCCCCACCCCTAACCCAGAAGCTATCCCCAACTGATAATCTCTCACAAAGAAAAAATTAGTTTTCTTCAAAGGAGTCTTATTGGGTATACAGACCACACTTAAGGGCAAGTCGAGTTCCCAGCAGTAGATAGCCAACACAAAACAAATGTAATGGTTTTTTTGGAGGGTTTTTTTTTTTTTTTTTTTTTTGTCTCACAGTACTTTGGGCACTTTTTTTTTTTTAACCTTATGGTCTTTTGGTTTTGAGTTTTTATGGGACTTCTGCATGTGTGAATGTGTTTTTATGGGTTTCGTTTTTTCTTTTTCAGAGACAGGGTTTCTCTGTGTAGCCCTGGCTGTTCTGGAACTCACTCTGTATATAAGGCTTCTAAGTGTTTCTTGCACTTTTTCTTTGGCTTTTTTTTTCCTGCTTGTTTATTAGTTTTGTCTTATTCTGGCTTGTTTTTATCTTTTTTTTAATGTGTATTTGTTTTCTAATGAGAAAGAGAAAGAGAAGGTATGGATCTAGATGGTGGAGGTGACCTGGAAGGAGTTGGGTAGGGAGAAACTGCAATCAGAATATAGTATATGAAAATAAATCTATTTTGTAAGTCCCCAAGGACCAGACAAGGAAAATGAGAAAGAAACTAAATTTGCCCTTGACACAGGGAATGTGTTGAGGGGTGAGGGATGAGGCAGATGTTGTGGGATGCAGAAACGAGGCTATCTGCCTTCATCTTAGTCTCAGAATTCCAAGTAGTCTCAGTGGTCTTTTCCTCACTCCAACCCCAGGGTATGCTCAGCACCCAGTCCAGGCAGGGATAGGGGCGGCGGACCATGTACTCACCACTGTGGCTGTCCCCATCACTGCCCATAAAGGAGTAGTAGTCATGTGTCTGGCGTTGGTATAATTCTGATTCGTAAGTAACCAGCTCATCTGTCGGCTGCTGAGAGAGGAAGGTGTCAGAAGCTGAGCTGTTGAGGAGACTCCATCAAGGTTTTCAGCTAAGTTTGAGGCCTGTGGCCTTCCCTGATGTAGGCACCTGGGAGCAGCCCAGCCTTTGCTTAGAATCCAGAATGCTTGGGGGCACAGTGGTAGGAGGTTCTGGATAGTGTGCTAAGGCAATGATGGAGTAGAAGGGGCAGAGGTCAGCAGGACCAGGGCTGAAAAGCGAGGACAGCCCTTTCCTCTCTTCTTATTCTCCACTGCACCCTTATCCTTACATCCAGACCTGTGGGGGCTGTTGCCCACTCCTGTTCACACCAATACACCCTTTCCCTCAAAAGTACAAACAAGTAACACACTGATACCCATGGGGACTCACTCTCACATGTCCACACACTCACTCTTGGGTTCTTGTTTCTATCTCACCTCATGAGCCCCTCATCTCACACAAGTCTATATATCCACTCTTAAAAATGCTCACAGACCCAGAACTTGGGAGGCAGAGGCAGGCAGATCTCTGTGAGTTCGAGGACAGCCTGGTCTACAAAAGCAAGTCCAGGACAGCCAGAGCTGTTATACAGAGAAACCCTGTCTTGAAAAAAAAACAAAAACAAAAACAAAAAAACGCTCACAGACACACCACTGTTCATCCAACCCTGCAGGCACACACGTATACCGACACACACATGTTCACTTTGCATCCTAGCCATCAGTACCGTCACACAGCCATTCATAGAGCCAACCATATTCCACACTCTCCCATGCAACATTGTGTCCCTCTGCCACAGTCTGCCCATGACTCCTCCCTCCCTGTTAGCCTTCGCCCATCCAGCCCCAGGCAGGCACAGAACACCATAATGACAGCCGTGTTGATGATTCATTCATTTGTACAAATGTCAGCAAGGCAGGTTTTGGGGGCCAAGGGATAAAAGGCCTGGACTATACCTTCTGCCTCCTCCCTCCAGTGTCCGTGATGGGACACTGTCCTTGTCCTCTCCTTCCTCTGCCTTTGTTCCCTCCCTCCTCTGTCTACTCTTCCTCTCCCTTCTCCTTCTGCCTCCTCCTTCTTCTCTCTTACTTGCTTGGGCACAGGAATATGCACACCCGAGCCTTCCCGACAGTCATCTGGCTTCTCCCCACCCCCGCAGAGTGTGCCCAAAGATTGCGCAATAGTTACTGTGGCCTTCAGGACTTGCTTGGTGGGACAAGGCTGCCTTGGGAGCCTGCCCACTCAAGAAACACTTGGAATGGCTTCTGGGGCTGGAGAGAGGGGCTGAGGAGCTCAAGGTCTGCCCGGTGCCCATATCTGCAGGAAGGAGAGGTCAAGGAGACAGTGGCTTTACTTGAGGCAGAGAGACCCCTCTCTGTGACAACCTCCATCACCTGTGCTTGCCCAGCACCTTCTCCAACCCAGGTGGGAGAAGGAGATCAAGATGAAGATGGGGACAGTAAGGTCTGGCCAGCCTGTCTAACTACACTGGGAAGAGGGGAGAAGCTATCTCCCTTCCCTGGGTTTCCATCCAGCACACACTAGGCCTGCCCCTGTTGCAGGACATTGGCTATGTCAGGCTGAGGGTGCCTTCTGGGGGGGGGGGGGCAGAAGAAATCTGTAGTTCGGGAAAGCTGAGTCAGGTGAGCATGCCCTGCTCAGCCCTTCCTCACTGCCCCAACACCCCCAAGGGCAGGAGAAAGCAAGAGGGTCCTCTCTAAGGGACTCTGGGCTGCCATCTACCTGAACCTGCCACTGTCACTGAAAACAGGAGGAACAGTGGAGATCTGCCCACCTGCTTGTGTCTCTGTCCCTGTCCCATCTTAATTCCAGTCCGATGCTCAATTCAGGTCCTTCTACTCAAGCCCCGATCTCGGTGCCATTCTGGTGCCAGTCCCATCCTTCACCCGATTTCTTACTGAGCTCAGTTCTGGCCACAAATCTAACTGCAGTGTTTTTGCTGTTCGCAATACTTGCACTACTCTTTCCCAGCCTGGTCTCAAGACCTCAAGTCAGCCTTGGCCACTGACTCAGACTCTCAGGTCCATGTAGGCCCAAAGCCCAAACACTTGAATAAAAGCCATTCCTCTATGCCAGGCCATAAACTGAATGTTGGGGAACCATGGATGACCTAGAGTTCTAACAGCCTTTGTCACAGGAGCCCACAGGTCATAGCTCAAAGCCTCTCCTGTTACCTCGGGAGGCTCCTAGGCCAGTCTCCACATCTCCTCCATGTCCTCTCAATAGCCATTCTCACCATCTTCACCCCAGTACCCTGCCCTAGAGCTGGGCCTGCCACTGAGCCCATCTATAAATAGCTGTTCAGGCCCCACCGATCACAGCCCCACCATGGGGCCAGCCGGCAACCCTCAGCCCGCCAGGGCATGCTCTAAGGAAGCCAATGGCCCCTTGCTGGGTCTCAGGCCAGCAGCTCCGGGGAGGAAACACCAACTTCCCACTGATAGGGAGCCAGAGAGCAGCGGGTGGGCTGATGGGTTAGCGGGCAGATGGTCACACATCCCAGGGCCCCAGGCTGGGCTGGTAGTGAAGCCCCAGTACTCACAGGGGGGACGAGGGGAAACCCTTCCATTTTGCACGCCTGTAACATCCAGCTGAGTTCCAAGTTGGTCAGATCCCCTGCCTCGGTGGGAATCAATGCGGATCCCCTCAGGACCAGGTGCCCCGTCAGGGGGCCGGACGGTCGTGGGTAAGACGCAGGGCTCAGGCCTGCCCCCTGAGCTACAGGAGCCCTGGGTGAGCCCCCTCCCTTGACATTGCAGGGCCAGCACAAGTTCCTGATTTTATCGAAGGGCCTGCCACTGGGAGATAGTCCCCTTGGGGTGACATCACCGCCCCAGCCCGTTTGCATAAATCTCTTGCGCTACAGGAAGTCTCTGGCCGACTGGGGCAGGTGGTTCTCAAAGGGCTGCCCTAGGAGGCCATGGGGCCAGGCCCCCTGCCCAGAGGAAACAGGGGCTGGGGGGGAGAAAGGCTAGCACTGCCACAGAAGGCCTCTACTGCCCCAGCCACTAGGCCTTCCTGAATTTGTCCACTATTCTTCTAGCCCAATAATACCAATACCGACTTCTCAGAATCTTATGGTGCCAAGAATCACCTCTTTGAGGGTCAAAATAGTGACAGCGTGGTGTCCCTAATTTCTAGGGTGAATTTTCCATGTGGAGGACTTTGATCCCCAGGCTGCCAGGTTTGACTCTTCCTGTAGCCCCTACAATCAATCAGTCTGTGCTAGGTGGACCTAAACCAGTTAGGGATCACAGTGGACATTGGGTCTCCCATATTGTATTTCTTACTGGCTCCTCAAGTGGGCTTCCCTTCCTCCTGAGAATGGCCTTGGCTTTTTATATACTCCCCTCCCAGCTAAGTACCCCAGCTGCTTTCAGACCCCTTGGGACACTGTTCTCAGCCCAGATTTCTCAGTTTCCCCAACCCTTAAATGTTAATATCTATCTAATCTCCCTAGTTCATAAGCCTTCAACCTTTCAGCTGTTTTCCTATCCTTGTCTCTTTCTGATTGTTCGTCTCTCCAGCCCATCATACCAGCCATGGATTTACTCATCTATCTGCTCATCCACCCAACTACTCATTTATTTTTCTGTCAGGCAGCTTATCCATTTACCCTTGTGTTTGGTGATATGCCCATTTAGGCACCTATCTGTCCAGTGTCGTCCCATCCATCTGCAACCAGTTTATATTTTTATTTGTTTATCCACTATATAACCACCTGTCAATCTGGCCTTATACTGATCTAGCCAGCCATCCATCTGTCCATCCATCCATCCACACATGCATTCTTCCACCCACACATCCATTTATTCACTTGATCTATATACCCATTCACTCACTCGTCTGCCTATGTGTCCATCTTCCTGTCTACCCATCCACCTATCTGTCCATCTACTAATCCACTTTTCCATCCATCCATCTATCTACCTATCCATACACTTATACTATCTACCTATCCATTCATCCACCCACCCACCTAAGTATTAATCAGTCTACCTATTTACATATCCATCCATGCATTTTCCCAATGTTAATTGAACTCCAAGCTCTATGCTGAGTTCTGAGAAAGTAAAAAAGTTACCTGCCCTTCAGAGAACAGAGCAACCGTCTCATTCCCTCTACTGTCCCCTGATTCCACCCCCAAGCAAACACACTTCTAGTGAGACTATGTTGAGAGAGGACTTTTTTTTTTTTTGAGACAGAGTTTATTTCTCTGTGTGGCCCTGGCTGTCCTGGAACTCACTCTGTAGACCAGGTTGGCCTCAAACTCAGAGATGCGCCTGCCTCTGCCTCCTGAGTGCTGGGATTAAGGGTGTGCGCCACCACGACCAGACTAGGGAGGACTTCTTGATCATTCAGTTTCCTTCTGTGTATACTTTAACCACCTGTTTTAGATAAAAACTAGCCTGATCCCGCCACGTACCGCAGTAGTTTCTGACTGTGAACAAAAAAAGCAAGGATTCACAGCCTGCTCACTTGGGCATCAGCTTCACCTCCATCTTCGCTGTTTTCTTGTATCTACACTTGGGACTCCCCAAAGGGTCCAGATCACACATCCTCAAGACTCCTAAGAACTTGACTCAGGCCCCTCCCTAGGATGATGGAAGATAAAAACTAGATCTATACCAGCAATGTTTGTAGTTCTTCACTTCCTTATCAAAAAGGCCAAGCTCCAGGTGACCAGATAGGACATGAGAACCAGGCTCTGTCTGATCTGTTCATTCATTGATTTGTTGCTTTTGATAATTTTCTTAAGGTCTTGCTTAGGTTATCTCTGGCTAGCCTGGAGCCTGCTGTATAGACCAAGCTCTCTTCAAATTTGTATTCTCCTTTCACCTTTGCCTCGACAGTGCTGGAATTCCAGTTGTGAGCCCCATGCCAAGCCCTGAACTTGTCCTTCCTTCCTTCCTTCAAGTCCTCTCCCTCCCTCCCTCACTTTCCCTCTTCTCTTTTTCCTCCTTCTCCTCCCCATCCCGCTCACCTACCTTGTTAGAATCTCTAGCCCAGGCTGTCCTTGAACTTTTCTATGTAGCTGAGAATGACGTTGATCTTTTGAACCTCTTGCCTCCACCTCCAAAGTACTGAAGACATGGGCCACCACACCCAATTGCCTAGTTTATGTGGTGCTGGGGATTGAACTCAGGGCTTCAAGCATGAGCAAGTACTCTGTCAACTTTCAACCTCAGACCCTAGCTTGTTTTCTTTATGTGCTTGTTCATTCATTTGCTCATTCATCCAGTTACTAACATTTTACTTAGTGTTTGCTATGTGCTGAGCTTAAAGGTACACAAACATGCATTAGGTCTGCATGGCCCTCAGGAGTTCGCAGGCCTGTAGACAGACTTGCAAACAGAATATGGGTCTTTGTGGAGAGAATGCAAGAGAGAGATGTAGTAAGTACATATAGGTAGGGACACATCATTTGATCAGAATCACAGAAAGGACATCCTGGAGCAATGTGCAAGGGATATCATACAATGCACACCTGGCTGAGGAGGCAGCCTGAGCAGAGGTAGGGAGCTAGGCAAGAACCTGCAGCAGTAAGCCGCCATCACTGTGGCCAGGAGAAAGGCATGATGGGAAGGCAAACAAACTTTAGTGCTAAGCCCAGGAGCCTGGGTTGAATACAGCGGAGTTTCTGTTGGTTCTAAGCAGGGAGTGCGAGGTTCTGTCTATGATCACAGACAGGAGACCAGGGAGACTGTGTTTCCAAGGCATAAGATTCAAGGGCCTCTGGGAAAAGAAACACATTCTATTGTCCTATGTCTGCCCAATGAAAGCTCATTAAAGAGAACCAGGGGTGGCCAGAGAGATGGCAGAGGGGTCAAGAGATTAGTAGCTCTTGCAGAGGACCTATGCTCCACTCCCAGCACCCACATGGTGGCTCACTACTGTCTGTAACTCCAGTCCCAGGAGATCCGATGTCCTCTTTTGGCACACACGTGGTACACACACACACACACACACACACACACACACACACACACACACACATACACACACTACTTATCCATATAAAATAAATAAATCTCAAAAAAATTATTTTTGTTTTTTGAAACAGGGTTTCTCTGTGTAGCCCTGGCTGTCCTGGAACTCACTCTGTAGACCAGGCTGGCCTCCAACTCAGAGATCTGCCTGACTCTGCCTCCTGAGTGCTGGGATTAAAGGTGTGTACCACCAGTGCCAGGAAAAATAATTTTTTTTAAGTAAGAGAGAGAGATCCAGGATAGCTGGGAGGAGTCTCAATCACAGAGTACACACTTAATGTTAATGAGGTCCTGAGCCCAACCCCCAGTATAAAATAGTCTGGAGGGAGGGGACACAGAGAAATATAAGACTAAAACTGTCTAGAAACGTGTGGACTCACACCCACCCTCTGGATAACAGTGTCCTGTGGTTGAGCACACTTGAGCAGCCTTCCACTTCTCCCAAAGGCCTCTAGGCCTCTTCCCCTCTCACCTCCAGGGACTTGCTGTTACTAAAATCCTAGAATCCTAGATTCCAAAGAAGTTCAAGTCAAACCTTATACCTCCTTGAGGGAACCCGGGGCCCACAGGAAGGCTCCTAGCCTGACCCCGGTCACTGAGAACTCTGCATTCACTGTGGCACTCAGCTCACTGCATCCTCACAAGATGGTTTCAGTTTGCAGTGAGTTTACCAGAATGCCATATTCTAATCCTCGTAGGTTGAGGAGTATCGGTGCTGTGACAGTTTTAAATGGTGAGTGACAGAGGGAGTCTGCTAATGCACAATCCAACCTAACAGTGCCTTTAAAAAGAAACTTGGGGGCTGGGCGTGGTGGCGCACGCCTTTAGTCCTAGCACTCGGAGGCAGAGGCAGGCGGATCTCTGTGAGTTCAAGGCCAGCCTGGTCTACAAAGTGAGTCCAGGACAGTCAAGGATACACAGAGAAACCCTGTCTTGAAAAACCTAAAAAAAAAAAAAAAAAAAGAAAAGAAACTTGGGTGAGGGAGATAGCTCAGTTGGTAAAGTGCTTGCTTGCAAGCATGAGGACCTGAATTCAATCCTATCACCTACATAAAAAGCAGGGAATGGTTATATAAACCCAGCACCGAAGAGGTAGAGAAGGTGGGAGCATCCTAGCCAGATCAGCAATCTCAGGGCAAGCGAGAGACCCTGCCTCAAAGAACAAAGCAGACAGTGTCCCGAGAAACTACAGAGACTGACAAAAGAGGTTGGCTTTTTTCTTCTATAAATGCACACACATGTACAGGAGTGTGTGCGCGCGTGCGCCGCATGCACACAGAGAGACAGGGAAAACTGTTGGCCTAGGGGCCTGGGGTCTGTTACCATGCTGGACGTTTCCATCCTTGCAGTCTCATGGGACTAAGACAACAACCTGTCACGCTGAGGCCCAGGAGATGTAGCTCAGACAGGGTCACACAGTTTATGGGTAGAGAAGGAGCTCTGGGAAGGTCCAGGTTTCCCAGAAGGAAGGGGAGGCTGGTACTCCAGGAAAGAAAAGAGAAACAAAATACAAAGATGGAAGGAGAGAAGTAAGAAGCTGGGAAGAGCAGCCTCGGGTGAGGAACATAGGAGGATGGGACCTCAGACAGCTGGTGGTCAGGAGGTGACTGGATCTCAGAGAAGGAAGCACACCCCAGCCTCCTTCTTCCCCAGAAAAGAGTGTCCTGGGCTTTCTGAAGGCCGCCAGGTGCCTCTTTCTGGATAGTGCTTTTGACTCATTCTTGTCAGCAGGAAATTGGTTTGGAACCAAAAATATTGGGGCCTCCAGGGAATAAAAGAGAAATCAAAGTTTTAAATTATTTTTATTTTTGAGTTGATGATGCAGACATAATGGTATAGACTTCGGGCTGTATGAAAACGGCAACAACAGCCCAGTTTCTCTCACATGTCACGTGACCCTCCTCCCTAGGGTCATGATTCAGTCCTTTCCAATTTTTACCCAGAAGTACACACTGTGTTTATGATGGTGGGGAGAAATGCTTTCAATAGAAAATTTGGTGAAGAAATTCAAATTTGGAATTTTGATCTTTTTTTCAAGCAGTATGCCACCTGAGACTCACTCTCCTGCAGGACACGCGGCTGCTTCAGCTTCAGGTTGTCAGCTGATTGTGAGTGTGAACACTGTTGCTGAGTTAGGATGGAAGGCAGGCTAAATACATTAAATGCACTTTAAATGATTTATTTGTATTATTTTGAATTATGTGTATATATGGAGGAATAATGTACACATGAACACAGGTTCCCTCAGTCTTCAGAAGAGGGTGCTGGATTCTCTAGAGCTGAACTTACAGGTTCTTGTGAGCCCCCTGATGTGGACGCTGGGAACTGAGTTTTCGTCCTCGGCAAGAGCAATACACACTATTAACTATTAAGCATCTGTCCAGCCCTTTAAACGCATTCCTCCCCGATCCTGAGACTGAGCTTCTCTCTGCAGCCCTGGCTGTCCTGGAACTTGCTCTGTAGACCAGGCTGGACTCAGTCTCAGAGATCCGCCCGCATCTGCTTCCCAAGTGCTGGGATCATACATTTTTTAATGAAAAAATATGGTGTGTATTGTGTATGATGAGACGGGTATGCGTGCCACAGTCCACGTGCAGAGGCCAGAGGACAGTTTTTTGAAGTCCCTTCTCTTTTACCAGGTGCGTTCCCAGGACTGAACTCAGATTTTCAGCAGCTTACCTCGAGCCTGTTCACCGCCCTATTAAATGTATTTTCAACTTTATTTCCAACTCATGATTACTTTACCAGGATGTAACATGGTAATACCAGAAGAAAAAAATGTAGTTTGCTTTTTCAAAAAAATTAGGGCAAGTGAGAGAGCTCAGTGGTAAAGGCACTTGCCACCAAGCATGATGACCTAACTTTGATCCCTGAGACCCACGTGGTAGAAGGAGAGAACTGACTCCCACAAGCTGTCCTCTGACCTCCCCACAGGTGCATACTGACACCCATGCCATGATGCACACACACTAACTTAATGGAAAAATTTTAATTTATTTATTTTATGGATATAATGTCTTGTTATGGTTACTCCCAAATTCCTGGGCTCAAGTGACCCTCAGTCTCTTAAGTAACAAGGACTACAGCTGGAGATGTACCCCGGTGTTAGAACGCTTGCCTAACGTGCACAAGGTCACAAGTTTGATTCCCAGATACTGAAAAACAAAGCAAAACCAGTAGCAAGGCAACAAATGTGTGTCACCATGTGTGTCACCACGTCCAGCTGTATATCTACAGATTACGTGACACCTTCCATTAAACAGAGTACATGTATGTATGCATGTGCAGCTAAAGATAACTGCAGAGTTCACACTTGTGAAGCCGTTATCCAGGTCAAGACATGAACCATCAGAGCTAGGAATGGAGCACTGTTAGAAAAAAACAGGAGAGACAGCCGAAGCTGAGGCATTCCCTAAGTGCCCTCCCCACCAGTTCCTTCTTCTAGAGGGGACTCCACCCTAACTTTCTTTTATTATTTCCTTGATTTTTCTTTCTGGTACTGAGGTTGAACCCAGGACCTGATGTATGCCAAGCGAGTGCTGTGCCACTGAACTATAACACCCAGCCCTTCATTTATTTATTTATTTATTTATTCATTTATTTAGGTTTTTCGAGACAGGGTTTCTCTGTGTATCTCTGGCTGTCCTGGACTCACTTTGTAGATCAGGTTGGCCTCAAACTCACAGAGATCCGCCTGCCTCTGCCTTCTGAGTGCTGGGATTAAAGACATGTGCCACCATGCCTGGCTTCTTTTACATTTTAATATGAAACAAAATGTCAGTAAATTGCCCAGGGAGGCCTTGAACTTCCTGCCCCCTGTCTCATCCTCCCCAAAAGCTAGAATTCCGGGCCTGTGTCTCCAGGGGCACCATCTTCTTTGTGGTATTAGGAATTGAAATCAAGGTCTCATGGGTACTGGACAGGTGCTCTGAGCCACTCTGCTCTTCCTTATAAATATCTTTAAAAGTAAGTCTTAGTTTTTTTACTCTCATTTATTATTTACTTACCTGCCTATTAAGACCATGCAAGTCTGGCTAGCCTGGAACTCGCTATGTAACCTAGACTGGCTTTATAATTTATTTTCATAACAAAAAATAGAGGAAACTTGCAGAATCTTTGGGTATTGCTCCTTTCTCCCATGTTGTTGCATGTTGCTGTGGTTCGTTGTCGTTGCTGGATAGTGTCTCGTGGTCACAGTTTCTGTAACCAGGTCCTTATTGATTTGGATGATTTATAGTCTTTTATCTTTCCTTTTTTCTGGCCTTGAACTCACAGGTCTGTTTCCACCTCCAGAACGCCATTATGGGCTTGTGCAGCTCTGCCTAGCAGTCTTTCTCTGTTCTAAGCAGGGCTGCTGTCGATAAAATACAGTAGTTTGTACACATGCAAGGATATGGCTAGCAAACATGCCTAACATTTGAATTACAAGGTCAAAGGACAATTCGTTTTTAATTCAGAGAGATGATAGACAGACAGATATTGCCCCGTTTCCTTTAACTAAATTGTATCTGTTTGTCATCCTATTAGCAGCACATGAAGGTGCCACTTCCCCCACCTTGGACAAGAGGGTGGCCCGCAGAGTGACAGGGAGATCAGGCAGCCTAGTGGTTGTGTATGCCTTTGCCCCCTCTGGGCTGGTGGCTGATGGGGGTGGGGCAGAGTGTTAATACAATTGCAGAATAGGCCAGCAACAGGAAACCCAACAGGAGTCCTGAAACTACAGACCCCCAGCCTCCCCAGCCCTTCACCTCAGCCCAAAGGGCTAGAAAGTGAGGGAACTCCCCTTCCCACTTTCCTCTCCACAAATCCCCAGGAGCTGTGGCAAGATGCATGTGAAAACACAGACCTCACCACCAAGGGCTGGGAAAGCTGACCATAAAGAGCCCATGTACTGAAATGGCCGTCTTGCAACTTCCTCTCATGGTTGAGACACTGGGAGAGGCTCCTGGGGCCCCAGCATGTGTCACTTGGGCCTCTTGGAGGTCCCCAAGCTTTGGTCACAACACTGGGTTGGCTGCTGAGAACATGAAGATAGTCAACAAATATTTACTTGGGTTCTCTAGACTACAGGTGACCAGAAGGGGCAGAGAGATGATAAACAGTAGATGGGGGTGGCATCCACAGGAAAAGAGAACACACAGCTGGGGAAGGAGCTCATGTGCTGGAAGTTTGAGATATTAAAGGGGTCAAGCAGGGCAGAAGGGCAGATTTGAGCAATCCTTGGAAACAGGTGAGGGAAAATGAATGCAATGGGTTCCTGAGAGAAATGTCCCAAGCACCGGGGTCACCCAGTGTCAACACCTCAAGACCATCAGACGTGGGAACAGCAGAACAGCCCTACGAGTTTGTGGGCAAAGAGGAGATCAGACATGGTGGTGCAGTTTGGCCTCGATTCTGATTGTGGGCACAGTGGCCGGTACACCCTCACACATCAAAATCTGAAGTTGCTTACATTGTCACCCTCCTTGTAGCAGGCAGCTGAAGATCTGACGTGGCTTTCATCTTGCAGAGTTGCTCAGCCAAGCCAGAACAGAAAAGGCAGGAGGAAAAGCCTCCAGTGGCATTTATTGAGCCCCTACTGTATACCAGCATTAACTCATTCTACCTTCCGTGGTTCTATGAGACAGACCTTATCAGAGCTATTTTGCAGGTAAGAAAAATGAGGCCAGAGAAGTGAGGGTCATGCAGAGGGCACACACATGACTGGTTAGTAGGGCCAGAGGTGCCTGCAGCCCTGAGTGCCCTGTGGCCTGGGCTTCTGCACTTGTTCCAAATCCAAGGTTCTTTTGTCTCTTCCTACCTGATAGTCTTCCTTAGCTCTTGCCTGTCCAGAGCAGAAGCCCACACCTTGGAGGCCTGTGTTAGAGCCTCCTACACTGGGAGTCCAGCTAGCCCTCCCCCATGCCAGCCAGAAGACACTACTCAACATTCCCAGAACCTCTTTCTCAACCTCCCACAGGCTTGGCTCACAGACTCACCCTGTTCCACACCCTAAAGGACACTATCTTTCCAGGCCTTAACTCCTCCACACTGCCTTTTGTTTCAGTTTGCCCTGTCTTTCCCAAGTCTTGCCTCAGTTTCTCCCCCTGTTCTACTCCAGTTCCTGGTCCCATAGGCTCCAGCACCAGTGACCAGAAAATGCAAATCCCCAGATCATCCCAGACTCCTCTGAATCTTATTCTACCCTGCCTCCTGATGACCAGGTCTGCAGACACGGAGCTCACCTCCTGGCCACATCACTCAGCCTCTGGCACCTCAAACCCACCGCCACCCACAGCGACTTCCGTCTGCTCACCACGGGCAGCACCACACCCCCAGCCTGCTCACCGAGGACAGGAGCTGCTTCCCCACTGAGGCCCCCTCCTCTATGGAGCCCCCCTCTACCACCTCATCTTTAAGCTCCTGTGGATCTACCCCCCCACCCCGTGGATTGACTGTGTGGCCTTCTGTTGAATTCCTTCCCCTCTCCAGAGCTCAGGCTCAGCTCTATAGAGAGGCATCAAAAAGAACCACTTCCCAGCGTTGTTTCCAAGATTAAAAGTCCAGTTGGTGGATGGTTCTTTCATGGGCCTCTGCGAATGCTTTCTGAGGCCTGCAGAGAACAAACACATAGCTCTGAAGCACTCTCTATATGTTCCTGTCCCTGTACCTCATTCTCTACATAGCTGAGAGCAAGGAACCCACTTCTAGGGACCTCTGACTCTTCATCCCCAGGTGGGAGTAATTAATGGGAGATACCTCTGGGAATGGAGATCTCTACCTTGAGAAATCCTTTTTCTCAGAGCTAATTGAGGTAGCAGGCCCGCAGACTGTGTGGGACATGCAGGCCAGCATCTCAGTTTGGGAAAGAACACTTAGTCCTGTCCCTAGAGCTAGTCCTCAGTCCCCTAAGAGCTCCTTAGAAAAGAAGGAAGAGCTGGGAGATGCCTCTCTCTACTGCTGGACAAGTCCCCACCAACCTAAGGGGGCAGTGTCGCTGAGCTCTCTGCTCCCAGAAAGAGTAAGGCAGCCCAGAAGGCCTGGGCTGGATCGGGGACCCCGTGATTAGATGAGTGGGCTCTCCAAAAAGAAGAAAAATTAAGAATCAAAGAGCTCCCACTGTGGGCCCTGCACACTTGTCTTTTCAGTGAGACTATCAGCAGGAATTACTTCTGCTTTATAGATAAGCTAGGGGCTCACTTTAGACTGCACAGGTAGAAAGGGGCATGTTTGCCTCCCCTCAGCTCTCTTGTCTGGGAAGCTGCCTGAGGGTGTACGTTCAGGTTTTTTTTTTTTTTTTTTTTTTTTTTTTTTCAGGGATGGTTTTTTTTTATTTTTCTGTCTTTGCTGGACTCGCTTTGTAGACCAGGCTGGCCTCGAACTTAAAAAGATCCGCCTGCCTCTGCCTCCCAAGTGCTGGGATGAAAGGCGTGCGCCACCACCGCCCGGCGTACGTTCAGGTTTTTGTTACAGGGTGAATGAGGGGTTTAAGTGAGGCTTCTGAAATCAACCTCCAATCTAATGGGCCTAAGGTCAGTTCACAACTACCCAAGCCTTCCAGCTTGGGTGGGAGACAGCCCAGTATGTTGGGCCTGCAAGGAGTTAACTTTGTGAGGGGCCTGAGTGAATCAGACACTCCGCAGGCTGCAATGGAAATTCCCTGTGCATGGCGTGTGGTCACCCAGAAAAGGGAAACGGTGCTTTTCGGAGCAGAGGACAAAGGGGGCTGGAGCCTGGGAGCAGACGCCTGCCGGGTGGGGCTGGCACGGGTGTTGTGAACAGGGACCTGGCTGCTGGTTCTGTTCAGGCTCTGGAAAGAGGAGGTTGGTGAGGAGCTGCCAAGCCAGGCCTGGTCATGCTATGGTGTATCGGAGGGCCTTGGTAGCTTGGTAAGAGTTCAACAAAGTCAAAAGCAAGGAAAGGCACCCAGGCCATGGGAACACTGAGGCTGAGGCACGGCCCTGTGACTTAGCATGGGTAACCCATCCATCACCCCCTGCTCTTCTCTTCCTCCCACAGCCTTCTCTTGAAGCTCACAGGTCTTTGTAGCTCATCTGTCTTCCTTCCCTGTTGGATCATAGGTTTCCAGTGTCAAAGGATGAGTCTCAGCTATAGAAACACTGGGCACCTGAGACAGGGATGGCACGGCCTACTAACTAAACGTTTGTGAGGATTCAGAGAACTGGAATCTGAGGCTCAGAGAAGCCAGGTAGGACTGAGCCAGCCAGCTGACTGTTGACAAACTAAGTTTAGTCCAGTGCCTTCCCTCAGCCAGGACATGGCGAGAGGGAAGGATTGGGCAGGTGGAAAAGGCCAAGGCTACTGGGTGTGAGTAGTGAAGCCAGGGGAGGTCACGCAGCTCTATGGTCTAAGGCCTGCTTCCTTCTCATGTCATCTCTGCTTCTGTCTGCCCTGCCGGAGGGAGACTGAAGAGTGAAGGGAGGCATACAGGGGAGGGACTCTGTCCGTCCAGATGCTTCCTAGCAGTGTGCCCTTAGTTGCATGGCTTCCTCTCAGAGTCTCTGTTTCTACTTGATGATGGATAAGAAGATGATTTTGTTCCCAAGACAGACAGATCACTGTGAGCTGAAAACCTCTGTACTAATGTGGGGAGGCTGTCTACCCTCAGTAGAGGTTTTCCTTCGTTGTTTGTTTTTTTGAAACAAGTCCTATGTAGCCCAGCTAGCTTTGAACTTGGTATTTATCAGGGGATGACTTTGAACTTGTGATCTTGTACCTTCTGATGCTGGAATCACAAGTGTGTGCCACCACGACTTTTATACAGGGCTCGGGACCAAGCTCAGGGTTTTATGCTAGACAAGCACACTACCTACTGAGCTACATTCTCAGCCTCCAAGTAATGGTTTTGTGTTGTCTTTGGATCCTTTTGAAGTACCAACCTGCCTACTAGTTCTTAGGCAGTGCTGGGCTGTGGCCCTAGCTGTCTGAGGTCAAGTGTGGACTGCACAAATGCCTGTGACCCTCACAAGCCTGACCTGACAAGGGGCTGAAATCCAATTTGAATCGAGTGATGGCCAGGGCTTCCTGAATCTTGACCCCTACTTGTCCACTGTTAAGGTTAAGACCAGCCAGAGAAGCCGCCCTTGGGTGGAGGCCAGAAGTACGGTGGCGGCCATTGAAGTTGGAGCTTTTCCAAGAATGAAGGGGAACTGAGAACTGTGGGAATGTGTTTGTACAGGCCAGGGTGGGCTGGGGCTGATGGAAGGGAACAGCTCCAAGATCTCTGATTGTTGGGGTCCTGGGATGAAAAGAAGATGACCCCCAGGAAAGTACTGTGGGGGTTAGAGGTCACCGTGAGGTGCGTGCAGGAATCTAGAGATGACCAGGCAGTGGGAGGTTGGGGAGTTGTGCGGGGAAGGAAAGAGGAAGCCATGCGGAGAGGGGGCTGGGCCGTGGGGATGGAGTGGGAGTGGGGGCTGGGGACCTGGAGCCGCTTTGCCCACAGACACTTCACTTCTCCCAGTTTCGGTTTGTAAATAGTTGCTGGCTCTGGCTCCCTGCAGGCGGAATGTGCCTGTCCTTCTATGACCTGAGGGGCTTACAGATGCGTAAGCCTGAGATTTGAGGATCACAGTCAGCCTTTGGCCTGAGTGGGTGGGTTCTGGGGAGCCCAGCTCTGGGCAGCCCGACCTGTGGTCACTGAGGTAATGCAGCTGGCCCAGAGAAGCTGCAGGACTTGATGACCCGGCCAGATGGCGCTTATTTATAACTGGGCCTCCGTGGCTAGGGCAGCTGCTGTGTCGCCAACTCAGCACTCAGGCAGGCCCAGGGCGCGGAAGTGTAAAGGCCAATGGCCCCTTAGCTTGAACCTCAGGGTCAGAGGACTCCGAAGTTTCCTCGACTGGAACTGGTCCCTCTTGTGACTGGCAAATCTTGGGATTAGAGGTGAATTTCCTGTGGGAGTACACATCTCAAAACATCCTAAACCAACAGGGTAGCTAGCTAACTCAGTCCATGAGCGAACTGGTCAGTACCCGGGGGCTTGGGCCTCAGCCTTCTGGAAAGACGGTCCTCCTTCAGAAGCCAGGTGCTGTCTGCCAGCCCCACACGAAGCAGACTCATCCCCTTCTGTTCTCGAAATACCAGCTCAGAAGCAAAACAAACAGCTTCGGGAAGGGGTGATGTCAAACCTCAAGGCCTGCGCCTAATGGCAACACCCCCATCTCACCCCAGCAAGCAGGCTGGCAGGTAAGGTCAGGAATGGGTCTCTCCCAAGGCTCCTGGAGTATATATCATATGGATCTTCATGCTCTTGGGAGATGGGAACCCTGCAACAGACCAACTAGTCTTCTAAGGAAGCATGTTAGGGGTATGTCAAATGTGTCAAAGTCCTTTCCAGCAGGGATCAAAGTGTCCTTCTGGGTCACTAGATACCCACTATTGTCCTTCTGTTCCATCAACACTAAGACTGTCAGACTCAGTTCTGGTAGGTCCTACCCGCCTTACCCTACTCCTCTCTCTGCAATTTCCCCTTCTGCAAGGTCTATGCCAAGCCCCACCTCTGGGGGGCTCAACTTCAGTGCTCTCCCTAAAGCTGTGGCTCTTGGAATGTGAAGCTCAGTAGATGCTGGAACTAGGGCCAGCGTGGGCTAGGGATTTTACAACATGGCTGCCATGACAGTACACAAAACCAGAAACCAAGAGCTGGAATGTAGAAGAGGCTGACCGTGGACCATGGGCCCTCACTCCCAGCCTAGCACTGTCACCCCTAGTTGCTGACCTCCTGGGCGGGCTCCCAGCTTGCCCAGAATCATGTATGCCTGACCTTTCCCTTTAGACGATAAGATGTTGGGCAAGCCAAGCCTGGGACTCAGTGTGGGCAGGAGGAGACTCATGCTCATCCACTGTCCAGATCATAAGTTTGAGGGTGGTGGGCCCCTCAGTCCCTTCTGGGCAGGGTCAGAGTGCCCAGCCTGGAGCCGCCCTGGCTGCAGCTGCCTTGTTTCCACATCGGCAGCAGCAAGGCCGGTGCCTGAGAAAACAGGAAGCGCCCGGTCACCACAGGAAGCATGTGTGCGCTGCCTCCCCACCCCCTGCCCATTGCAAAACGCCAACAGCCCCATTACCACAGGCACCACACAGGGGCTGGGAGAAACGCTCCTGCTGCCAGGGCTATAGAGGAGCAGTCAGAGACCCTGGCTTTCATGGGCAGGGCTGAAGGTGAGGTCCAACTGGGACCTAGAGGAGCCTAGAGTTTTCTGGGTCCTCGGACTTCAGGCCACTTTTCTTCAAGATTCTCAGCCCAGTACCCAAGCTGGTCTGAGCCAGGCATACTGTGGGTGTTCTTAAATCAGAATATGGGGCTAGGGGTCACATAGAAGACATGTCTTAGATACAGTCTTTGCCACTTGAAGACACCTGGTCTTCAGACCCTGGCCAGGCTCTATTTGCAAGCCTTACCAAGGCTGTTAGCCTTGAACCTGGTCACCTACAACTCTAGGAAGCTTGCTGCTTGTAATATGTATACCTGCTTCACCCTTTGTCAGATAGTACTTTACCCACCCTGAGGTGGCGTTCCTTTGGGAGATCAGGCCCCTCCCCATCTTACCCTGACTGCCGGACTCACCTTTGATTCCTGGTCCCCATGCCCTGCCCTTGGAAAGAGATGGTAGTCCAGTAAGTGTGAGGCCCGGGACCTGGGGAGGCCTGTGCTCCTCCAGCCCCGGGGGACAGCAAGGAAAAGAGAAGAGGCAGAGCATTTCATGGCTATAATAAATCAAAGGGGGAAGTCAAAGCAGGAGAAATAACAAACTTCCCTAGCCTGGGCATGGGGACCTGCCAGGCAGCAGCCTGGGGCACCCTGTAGCCTTCCCTCCTTCCTCTTGCCTCTTCAGTCAGCGTCCAGATCTCTGAAGCTTAGATATAACCTCACCTGCCAAGAGCCTCCTCCCCAGGTATCTATCCAACAGCCCTCCTCACTGAACTCTGGGGCTAGCCACCCGTGACTAGGAAACTTGCGTCCAAATTTCCTAAGAGGTACAGAAATCCCCAGGCTGTGTGCCAGTCCTGGAGGGTAGATGTCAGGCTGAATAGCAAAAGGCCATGAAGATGGGTGGCAGACCAAGGACCTCATGGGCTAAAGTGAGGGGTGGAGCACCCTGAAAACTGTGAACAAGATTCTTGGGGCTGGGTGGACAAATGTCTGTAAGAGAAGATGGCTAAGGCTACAAGCAGAGACCGGAAGGCCACAGGACAGGGCCTTTATCTTGGCCTTGTTCTTGCTCTTCTTTCAACGCTCAATTGTCTGGGGTCCAAGGTGTAGACACAGAATATACACAGCCATAGGAAGTAGCCATAGTGTGTCTCTCTGAATTGCCCACTTAGGTAAAAGACTGAAAAGGGTGGTTCTTTTAAAAGAGGGATCCCTTCCATATTAGGAAGGATGAAGTTAGGCAATGGTGGCACACACCTTTAATCCTAGTACTCTGGAGGCAGAGGTAGGTGGATCTCTGAGTTCGAGGTCAGTCTGGTCTACAGAGTGAGGTCCTGGACAGCCAGGGCTACAGAGAAACCTTGTCTCAAAAAACAAGTAAATAAACAAACAACAAACTATAAAAACTTGTATGACGCCGGCGGTGGTGGCACATGCCTTTAATCCCAGCACTTGGGAGGCAGAGGCAGGTGGATCTCTGTGAGTTCGAGGCCAGCCTGGTCTACAAAGTGAGTCCAGGACAGCCAGGGACTATACAGAGAAACCCTGTCTCAAAAAAAAAAAAAAAAAAAACTTGTATGAATTGTATAATAAGAAATTTCATAGTTTTTTTTCTTGTTTTGGGGTCTCCTATGAGGCATGTCTCCATGCCCTTCTGCTCCTCCTCTGCTCTTGGGGTACAGGCAAGGGGACAGCAGATGCCTCTGTGAAGGCCTTATGATGTGATCAACTCATGCTTGCTCCAGTTCTCTGCTGTCACTATGAGCCACTTCTCCTCAGGTCCCAGTGTCACAGTGACATCTAGACAGCTGCTCATGTAGCGCTCTTGGGAGAGAGTGGTGGAAACTGACATTCTTTGGTGCCTCAGTTTCCTCAGCAATAGAACAAGATTACACCATTTCTCCAGTAACCTGGTCAGGAAGTGACTCCTGATGGAGCACAGCTATAGAGCCAAACAGACCATGGAGTATGTGCCCCTTAATAAGTGACTGTACCTCCCTGAGCCTCAGACTCCAAATCTGGAAAAAGGGGAAATTTTTACTTCAAAAGTTTGCAATTAGGGACAAACAAGGTTTGGAGTGGAGCCTCTGGTCACCCTGCGGCCAGCATCACACCACAGTCTCCTTCCTGCCTCCTCCCAGAAATCTCCACTTCCTCCCAGCCACACCTGACTGACTTAGGTGAGAACCTTGGCTCCCCTTTCTTCTCTGAGCACCCCAGGGCCCCTGGCCTTGCTCTGACCTTTCCTGGTTTGGGAGAACACTAGAGCCAGGCTTCTCAGTTCTCAACCAACAGGCTCCCCCTTGGGAACAGAGATTTCAGAGGCCTCAGCTTCTGCTGGGGGCAGGACTCCCCATTTCTGCTGGCACTTCTTGCCCAACATGTCTATTTAGATGACCTATGGCATTCAGCAGCCCATTTAGACATACAGCATCTTTACCCCTTGCAGTTGCAGGATTAACTCCATTTTACAGGTGAGAAAACCGAGGCCCAGAGCAGAGGAGTGACTGAGGTCAGGTGACCTAAGCTGCAAAAGGGAGACAGCACAGTCCTCTAGCCCACCAGTCCAGGACAAATCCTGTGCAGACAATGGGCACACAGTTCATTTCATTTAGAAAATAACTCAGAGTTGTGGAACCCCACTACAGCTAGGCCAGGGGCCATGTCTTCCCAGCTCTCTGCTGTGGTGCTGTACTAAGATTCTGCTTCTCCCGATCCTCTTGGAAGATGCTAGAGTTGGGGAAACCGTCTCAAGTCTTGGAAAAAACAGAGATTATAACATCTAGAATGAGAATTGAACATAGTAGTACACGCCTGTTATCCCAGCACTTGAGAGGTGGAGACAGGAAGACCGGAAGCTCAAGGTCATCTTCAACTACACAGCAAGTTCAAGACCAGCCTGTGCTACATGAGACTTTTCATCAAGAAGACAAAAGCAAACACAAAACTGGGCCGTTGGGATGGCTCTTGCCATCAATCCTGACAACCTGAGTTCAGTCCCCAGGACTCCCACGACTCCCATGGTGGAACGAGAGAATTGACTCCTATAAATTGACCTTTGACTACCAACGTATATCATGGTATTGCTCATGTGTGCACACCCACACATGAGCACACACAGTACACTCTAAATGTAATAATAATAGTTTGAAAAACAGAATGTGAAGTTTGGCGTGGTGGTGGACACCTTTAATCCCAGCACACAGTAGGCAGAGGCAGGTGAATCTCTGAGTTTGAGGCCAGCCTGGTTTATAGACCAAGTTTCGGGACAGCCATGGGTACACAGAGAACCCTGACACAAAAAACAAAAACAAACAAAACGCCAGACTGTGGAGTAACCTCCTTAAGAGGCCCCTTTTACCTCCCTATCTTGGACATGCACCAGAGGAACAGTGGCATGTAGCCCTAGAGCAGTGCTTCTCAGCCTTCCTAACACTGTGACCCTTTAATACAGTTCCTCATGTTGTGGTGAGCCCCACCCATAAAATTATTCTCATTGCCACTTCATTACTGTAATTTTCTACTATTATGAATCATAATGCAAATATCTGTGTTTTCTGGTGGTCTTAAGTGATCTCCGTGAAAGAGTCATACAACCTCCAGAGGGATCATGACCCACAGGTTGAGAACTGCTACTCTGTAGGGTAACAGGCTGAGGAACACATATTCCCAATGCCTGGACTCCAGGCATTGGCATCAAACATTTATAGGGGTTTTGGTTTGTTCAATTTACTTTATGCGTGTATATTCGTGCTCCACATGCATGCCTGACACCCTTGAAAGTCAAAGGACAATCAGATTCCCTGGAACTGGAGATACATACTGTTGTAAACTGCCATATGGGTGATGGAAACCAAAACCAGGTCCTCTGCAAGAGCTCCTGTTTGTTTGTTTCTGAGATAGGATCTGTCTGTGTAGACCAGGCTGGCCTCAAACTTAGATCTATTGAGTGCTGGGATTACAGGTGTGTGCAACCATGCCTGGCCCCATTGTAGGTTTTAAAGTCTAGTTCTGTGGCTGAGGGCACTCCCTGAGGAAGTAACTTGACCCTAGAATTGGGAGGCACAGGAGGAATGTGCCCAACCTGGCCTGGAAAGGTTGTGGAGGAGAGTCTGACTTCACAGCAGCAGCCAAAGCCCTCCTTCCTGTGTGCTCCTTCAGCCTTAGAACAGCTGCCCAAAAGATGCTAGCTTAGCATCATTCCCACCAGGAGGTTAGGAGGCAGGTGAAGCTCCTCTCCCTCATCCCACTGCCTGCCTGGGCCCTGAAGCCCCTTGTATATACAAATCCAGCTTGACTGTACTTCACAAAGGGCCTTCCTTCACTGGGCCAGGAACCCTTGAATGATCAGGTGGGACTTGAAATTTTGGGCCTACAAGCTGTGGCTGCAATCTTCAAATATTCCACTGCTCTTGATATTTTTAGGGACCACTGCCTGGGCACAGAGGGGACTGGGTCCCCTCCGGCCTGTGTCACCCCTGCAGTGTGTCCTTGAGCCTCCTTGCCAAGTTGAGTTGATGGTCTCTGAAGCTCCAGGAAGAGGCATTTAAGCTGCGCTAAGCACTTCAGGGTGGTTCTGCCCCAGGAAACTGGACTTGACCTTCTTTCCTAGTTTGTGCCCCCCTTTAACTGTGGGATGGGAGTCTGCAATTCTGTATTTATGGTTTTGTAATCTTTTCCTTAGACTTTATCCAAAATTATCAAAACTTGAGGCTCCACAAAGACTAAATTTGCTTGCTGGCTGTAAGTTCGGCAAACTCCTTCCCCTCCATTCATTGGAGACCAACGAAGCTTGACAGGAAGGTGTGGCAGGGCTTCAGGGTACATCAGGCCCAAAAGTCAAGACCACCCCAGCCCTCACAGGGTTTCCAAGTCGGCCTCTTCCAACCCACAGAGCTGTAGGCGAAGTGAGCTCCCACTCCTGTGTTTCCCTGCTGTCACTTGCCACTTGTCCTGAGGCAAGGGAGCAGGGTAGGCCCCTTCCCCCACTGCTCCCTTGGGTGGGTCCGACTCCGAGGCAAGTGAGGTCTCCTTCACACCACCGAAGTTCCTCCCCCATGGCAAAGGGTGCGGGGGTGGGGCCAGCTGCGTCCCGCACAGTCTCGCCGCAGGACCGACCCCGGCCTTATCTGCTCCGGCAGCTTCCGTCCCCTCCACGCCCCGCCCCCGCCTCCGAGTGCTGGACCCCAAGGCCCAGGGGAGTCGGAGCCGCGGCGCTGCTGCTCAGCGGAGCGGAGAGCGCCGGCCCCCAGCTGGGCGGCGGAAGTGATCACCCCTAGCAGGGACCCTCCCTGCCATCCTGCCCACCCCAAGCCCACAAGGGCTCCCCAAACCAGGCTGCCTCCATCCCCAATGGAAGGGTCCCCCGAAGTCCCAGGAGACAGGGGAGCAGCGAAGGTCGTCAGGGTATTAGGGATTCTGACTGGCACTCGCGTGTACAATCACACACAACACACACACATACACATTTTCACGCCCAAGGACGTCTGTCCAGGGGTGGGAGGAAAGAGAAAGGTGGAGACACCTTAGAGAAAGTGAACAGAGAACCACAGACCAGCGGTGTGTTCTGTGTACCCACAGGGAGGACACGCCCCAGAAATCCATACAGCACCTCTGCACAAGATCAGAAAAATAGCAAAGAATCCAACAGAGCGACAGCTACAAAAGAAAACACATTGTCCAGCCAACATTTAAGGGACGCCCAACCTCCCTGGTGAGGAGGGAGATGCAAATGAAGACCACCGTGAGGCGTTTGTGAGGCAAGATGAACTAGCCTATCAGGGTGGCTGACTCCAGTAATCCCTGCAGGACAGCAGTGAGCTCGAGGCTTGGATGGGCTATATAGTGAGTTCTAGCTAGTCTGGGTTGTAGAGTGAGCCTCTGTCTGGACAACAGCAACAAACAAAAATAAATAGATAAATAAATAAACCCAAGAACAAGCCTGGCAGACTTGAGACCTTAAAAAGAGGTTGGACAACAGAGTGTCCATTATGCCCAACTCCAAACAGCTACAAAAAAACCTACCTGGCCTTCCCTTACAAAGCTGAGATTAGCAGAGTCTGTAAGCCAGCCAGCAGATAGTCACGAGGCTATTGCCTATGTTCCAAGACCATACTCCTGCCACACTACTAGTAGTAAGTGTCGGAATAACCAAGAACCATTGACAAGAGAATGGATAAATCAGTTTCAGTGGATTCATTCATGTAAGTAGCATTATTCAGAGCAACAATGTACCTGAGTGACCCAAAACTGCACAAAATATCACAAATGACTGCCCTGCCACAGTGAGTAGTGAAAAAAAGGCCAGTTCCCAAACACAGGCATCTTGCTGATGATGTGTAAAGCCAAGCCAAGTCACATCTCCATAAACAACAAGGTTGACCCCTCTTTACACTGATTCTACTGGAGATTACCCACCAAATGGTTCCACTGAATGTTGAAAAACTATTAGAACCCAGAAAATGGGGTCAATTAAAAGGTAGAAAAGGAACAGATTAAAATAACTTGCCTTCTTGGGACTGGAGAGATGGCTCGGTGATAAGAGCGCTTGTTGATTTCGCAGAGGACCTGGGTTCAGTTCCCAGCACCCACACCAGGTAGCTCACAACCACCTGTAAAGCCAGCTGCAGGAACCCAATGCTCTCTGGCATTCTCAGGCACCTGCATGCACATGGTGCACATAAACTCATGTGGGCACACACAGACATTCAAAAATATAAATATTAAAAAAATAACACTGGGCATAGTGGAACACATCCTTTTGTCGAAGGACTTGGGAGGCAGAGGCAAGCAGATCTCTGTGAGTTTGAGGCCAGCCTGGTCTACAGAGTGGGTTCCAGGACAGCCAGAACTACATAGAGAGTGTCTCAAAACACCAAAATAAGTTAATAATAAATAAATATTTTTTTCTTCTTGTTTTTTTTTTTTTTTTACCAATGTCCTTCAAAGCTTATTGTAAATGATCCATTTAAAATGTTCTCAGGCAGAGGCAGGCAGATCTTTGTGAGTTCGAGGCCAGCCTGGTCTACAAAGTGAGTCCAGGACAGCCAGGGCTACACAGAGAAACCCTGTCTCGAAAAACCAAAAAAATAAAAAATAAAAAATAAAAAAATAAATAAAATGTTCTCATAAATGGGGCTGGAGAGAAGCCCCAGTGATTAAGAGCGATTACTGCTCTTGGAGAGGCCTTGGATTTGAATCCCATACCTACATCAAGTTGTTCACAACGTCTCATAACTCCAGTTACAGGGGGATCCAATGCCCTCTGGACTCCTTGGGCACCTACAATAACATCAGTTACATAAACTCAGACAGGCACACACATAAATTTAATAATGGTGTAGGACCCATATGAAAACAATTGTAAAACTATCTAAATAATACAAAAGAAACCTTAAAATAATTTTTCCTTATAAGGAGATGTTAAATCAAATAACACTGTCCAAGCATACACATATATTAAAAACTTTATTTAAAAAGAAAAAAAAAGGAGAGAGCTGAGTACAGAGCCCACCTGTGTCCCAGCACTAGAAGGCTGAGGAAGAATTATACTCCAAACCAGCCTGGGACTCATTGTGAGACCTTGTTCAGAGAGAGAGGGAGAGGTCAGTGGCAGAGTGTTTGCCTGGTATGCATAAGGCTCTGGGCTTGGATTCCCAGCACCAAAAACAAACAAAAAAGACGATCAAAATGTTAATCACCACAAAATTCTGATTACTTCAAGAATGAGGCAAAGAGATAGAATTATGTTTTATACCTAAGAAAAAATGTAAATAAACACAGAAACTAAAGAAATCCTGAAAGGACCAAGGTGACTTGCATAAAAGTATAATGATTTCATCCCAAATTAGCACACCTGAGGCAGGAAATGAAGGGAGGCATTACTATATACTTCCATTCATACAGACAAAGCTTGTCTTTTCTTTTTCTTTTTTTCTGTTTGTTTGTTTGTTGTTGTTGTTGGGTGTTTTGATTTTGGTTTTGGTTTGGTTTTTTGAGACGAGATTTCTCCGTGTGGCCCTGGTTGTCTAGAACTCACACTGTAGACCAGGCTGGCCTTGGACTCACAGAGATCTGCCTGCCTCTGCCTCCCAAGTGTTGGGACACAGGCAACCACTGCCTGGCAAGTCTTGTCTTTTCAATGAGGCTGTGCTGCCAGAAGAGACTATTAGTTTAAAGGACCCAAATGCTCAAACACTGAGAGCGTGGAGCTGAGTCTGAGGAAGGCTCCAGGGAAGAGGGAGCCGTGGGAACAGGCTGGACTTGGTTGTTGCTTTGTTTTTTAAGACTGGTTCTCACTGTTTAGCCTTGGCATGCCTGGAACTTGCTATGTGGACCAGGCTGGCCTCAAACTCATACAAGTCCACCTGCCTCTGCCTCCTAAATGCTGGGATTAAAGGTCACCATGGACAGCTAAGCTGGATTTTGATGGACAGAGGTGGTGTCAGGATGAGGACTAGGTGTCAGCATGGACAAGGACAGAGAAGCTGATGAGAGGGCTGGTTCCCATGGAACAGTTGCTGAGTGTGGAAGGGAGGAAAGCTCTGTGGAGTCAATAGCACTTTCAAAGCACCCCCAAAACTCAAAGCCAAGCGTAGTTCACTCAGAGCAGAATGACCTAGGACAGGACTCCAGAGAGGCAGGTATACTGTCTGCGACTAGGGAACAACTGCCTGAGCCTCATTTTGACTGCAACCCTGGACAAGGCCCTTCCATGCTGTCTGCCTGATGACCCACTCAGAAGGCCCATGGCAAAGGAGGACAGCTTCCTCTCAGGAGGCCACACTCTGGAAGCACTTAGCCCAGCCCCAGTGTGCCTTGGATATTGTGGTTAGGGCACAAACAGTGCCGGACCAGGCCAGCCCCACCACCATTTCATGAGTAACATGCCCAGGGGTGGTCCCCGCTTGTGAGTTCTGAGGGAAGAGGTCTGGCTGCTGCCGCATGCTCTGGGAAGTGTTGGAAATAGAAACAAGGAATTGAAGTCAAATGCTGGACATTCTAGTGGGGACAGAGTGATAGACTGCAGTGCCCTGATCCCAAGTGTCTCCTGGCCGCACAGATCTAAGCAGCATCCATGTCCACCATGCAAGGGTTTGTCTGTCCAGCACTTAGCCCCGGAAGTCCTTGGCCTTCAAATAATTTGATAAGCATCAGTCAATATTCATATTTGCCCAGCAAAAAGAAAGGGCAGACCCACCTTGTTTCTCAATGTCTCTGTTCTTTTCATTGCTTTAACATTTTATTTGCGCCGGGCGGTGGTGGCTCACGCCTTTAATCCCAGCACTTGGGAGGCAGAGGCAGGCGGATCTCTGTGAGTTCGAGGCCAGCCTGGTCTACCAAAGTGAGACCAGGACAGCCAGAGCTGTTACACAGAGAAACCCTGTCTCGAAAAACCAAAAAAAAAAACCAACATTTTATTTGCATATACATGTATTTTCTTTGCATATACTTATAACATATACATCTGTGTGTTCTTTTCATTGCTTTAACATTTTATTTGCATATACATGTATTTTCTTTGCATATACTTATAACATATACATCTGTGTAACAAATATTAATATCCAACCTCTGGACTGGAGAGATGGTTCAGTGGTTAAGAGTTCATTGCTCTTGCAAAGGACCAGAGTTCAGTTCCCAGCACCTAAGCCAGGCAGCCTATAATCTGGCTCTAGGGGATTCAGCCCCCTCTTCTAGCCTCTTCAGGTACCTGCACACATGCCCCCAAACCCCCATGCACATATACTTTTTTTTACCTAATCCTTACATAAACCTTCCTATTGTTAGGTGTCCTTCTGAGTAAGTGTCTCGTGGGCTTTCATTCACTTACTCCTCAGCTGTCCAGTATAGAATGAGAACAGGGCTGCAAGCTTGCAATCCCAGAATCCAGAAGGTGGAAGGAGAAGAGTTCAAGAGTTCAGGGCAATCCTCAGCTACATAGTAAGCCCAAGGCTAGCCTCATCTACAGAATGCCTTATCCAAAAATTAAAAAAACAAAACACCCACACTGCCAATCTACCTACCATATTTATCTGTTTTACAGGTTAAGAAACTGAGGCATAGGGAGGTAAGTAATTTGTTCCAGGAAATCTGAAAGCAGATATTTATTTATTTACTTACTTACTTACTTATAGAAAGGATCGCACAAGCCGGGCGGTGGTGGCGCACGCCTTTAATCCCAGCACTCGGGAGGCAGAGGCAGGCAGATCTCTGTGAGTTTGAGGTCAGCCTGGTCTACAAAGTGAGTCCAGAACAGCCAGAACTGTTACACTGAGAAACCCTGTCTCAAAAAACCAAAAAAAAAAAAGAAAAGAAAAAGAAAGAAAAAAAGGATCGCACTATGTGTCCTTTTCTGGCATGAAACTCACTTATGTAAAACAGACTAACTTCGCCGGGCGGTGGTGGCGCACGCCTTTAGTCCCAGCACTTGGGAGGCAGAGGCAGGCGGATCTTTGTGAGTTCGAGGCCAGCCTGGTCTACAAAGTGAGTCCAGGACAGCCAAGGATACACAGAGAAACCCTGTCTCGAAAAACCAAAAAAAAAAAAAAACAAAAAAAAAAAAAACAACAAAGAAAAAAAACAGACTAACTTCAAACTCAGAGACCCCCCTTGCCTCTGCACACACAGCCCATACATTAAAAAATATATATATATATGTATATGTATAGGGTTGGAGAGATGGCTCAGTGGTTAAGAGTACTTACTGGCTGCTCTTCCAAAGGACCCAGGTTCAAATCCCAGCATCCACATGGCAGTTCACAGCTGTCTCTAATGGCTGGGTGGGGTGGCGCACGCCTTTAATCCCAGCACTTGGGAGGCAGAGGCAGGCAAATCTGTGTGAGTTCAAGGTCGGTCTGGTCTACAGAGTGAGTTCCAGGACAGCCAGGGCTACACAAAGAAACCTTGTCTTGAAACCACCCCCCCAAAAATGTATAAAGAATAAGTACTTTCTTTTTTCTTTTCTGTTTATATAATTTCCTGAGGGAATATCATATATCACATATCATCCTAATATGTGAATAATCATTCATACTAAAATTTTTCTTTTTCTTTCTTCTCTTTTCTTTTTTTCTTTGTTTGTTTTGTTTTCGAGACAGGGTCTCTCTACTTTTTAGCTCTGGCTGTCCTGAAACTTACTATGTATACCAGGCTGGGCCTCACAGAGATCCAGCTGCCTCTGCCTCCCAAGTGCTGGGCTTAAGGTTCTCTCTCTCTCTTTTTTTTTTTTTTTTGATGCATGGTCTCACTATGTAACCCTGGATGCTCTGGAACTCATTATGTAGACCAGGCTGGCCCAGAACACTCACAGAAACCTGCCTGCATCTGCCCACCAAAAGCTGTTATTAAAACTGTGCGCCTCCAACCTGGCCCTCGACTACATTTTTATCCTCACTACACAGACTTGGACACTTCACTTGTAACCTGTAACCCTGAGCCCACAATACCTTTAAAAGTTAGTTATGTTTTTATTTATTTATTTATTTATTTTTGGTTTTTTTTTTTTGTATTTTTTTTTGTTTTTTTTGTTTTTTTTATTTTTATTTTATTTTTATTTTTTTTATTTTTTTTTGTTTTTTTTTGTTTTTTATTTTTTTATTTTTGGTTTTTCGAGACAAGGTTTCTCTGTGTAGCCCTGGCTGTCCTGGGCTCACTTTATAGACCAGGCTGGCCTCGAACTCACAAAGATCCACCTGCCTCTGCCTCCCAAGTGCTGGGATTAAAGGTGTGCGCCACCACCGCACGGCTTATTTATGTTTTTAATTTTTATTATTTTATGTGTTTGAATGTTTTATCTGCATATGTGGGCACCACATTTGTGCTGATGAGGCCAGAAGGGGGCGCTGGATCTCCTGCAACTGGAATTACAGATGATTTTGAGCCACCATGTTGGTCCTGGGAAACAAACTTGTGTCTTCTGCCAGTGTAGCCAGTGCTCTTTAGCCTGAATCCTCCCTTTAGCCCAATGCCTAAAAATTGACATTTAACTACTGCACATATCTATGGGACTGCAAGATCATTCAATATGTGCATAGAATGAACAGTTACAAAACAACTCAATTCGCATTTCTGGGGTTTGTTGTTGTTTTTGGTTTTTCAACACAGGGTTTCTCTGTGTAGCCCTGGCTGTGCTGGAACTCACTCTGTGGACCAGGCTGGCCTCGAACTCACAGAGATCCACCTGCCTCTGCCTCCCGAGTGCTGGGATTGAAGGTGAGTGTCACTACACCTGGCTTAAAATAATGCAAAAAATTATAAAATATATAATGAGCTGGGTGTGGTGGAGTGTTCCCTGGGTCCCAGTTATGCTGGAGGGAAGATGAACCATGAATCATGAGTTAGAGGCTGGTTTGGGCTACAAATGTAGACCTGTTGAGAACACCCAGCTAGATGTGGCACAAGCTTTTGGTCGCAGCCCTTGAAAGGCAGAATTGCAGGTGATCATGAGCCAGCTGATGTGAGTGCTAGGACTGAGCCTCAAGTCCTCTGCAGGAGCAGTAAGAGTCTTCACTGCTAGCTTCCTCACTGGACTCCCCACAAGTTTGGCTCTTTATGTAGGTTCTGGGGTTTGAACTCAGTTCTAGATACTGTACAGCAAGCAATCTTAATTGTTGGGCCTCTCCTAAGTCCAAGGTCAATTTTTAAAAAATATTTATTTCATGTGCATTGATGTCTTGCCTGATGTATATCTCTGTGAGAGTGTCAGAGCCCCTGGAACTGGAGTTACAGTCCTGAGCTGCCATGTGGTTGCTGGGAATTGAACCCACATCTGGAAAGAGCAGTCAGTGTTCTTAACCAGTGAGCTATCTCTCTAGCCCATCAACTGTTTTTTTTTTTTTTTTTTTGGTTTTTCGAGACAGGGTTTCTCTGTGTATCCTTGGCTGTCCTGGACTCACTTTGTAGACCAGGCTGGCCTCGAACTCACAAAGATCCGCCTGCCTCTGCCTCCCAAGTGCTGGGATTAAAGGCGTGCGCCACCACCGCCCGGCTCCATCAACTGTTTTTTAATGTAATTTTTTATTTTAATTTTTTGTGCATTGGTGTTTTGCCTGCATGTATGTCTGTGTGAGGATGTCAGAAGCCCTGGAACTGGAGTTACAGACAGGTGTGAGCTGCCATGTGGGTGCTGGGAATTGAACCTGGGTCCTCTGGAAGACCCAGTGTTCTTAACCACTGAGCCATCTCTCCAGCCCCTCAACTTTTTTTTTTTTTTCGAGACAGGGTTTCTCTGTGTAGCCCTGGCTGTCCTGGACTCAATTTGTAGACCAGGCTGCCCAAGTGCTGGGATTAAAGGCGTGCGCCACCACTGCCCGGCTGCCCCTCAACTTTTTAATATATGAATTTAAACAAAAAAATTTTTAGAGTTGGCAATAATGTCACATGTCTTTAGTCCCAGCACGAGGACAGCCTGATCTACATAGTAAGTTCTACATCAGCCAGATCTACATAAGTCCCTGTCTCAAAAAAGTAGAGACAGGATCTCACTATGTAGCTTTGGCTGACATGGAACCTCTTATGTAGACCATGCTGGCCCCAATTTCACAGAGACCTACATGTGTACTGAGTGCTGAAATTAAAGGTATGTGGTATCATATCCAGCCATATTCAATTATTCATGTGTGTGGGGGCTCAAGAGAAAGAGAGCGCCTGAGTATATGTATGTGCCACCTGCCTGCCACATGCATGAGGAGCACATGGAGATCAGAAGAGGGCATCAGATCACCAGGAAATGGAGTTACAGGTGGCTGTGAGCCATCATTTGAGTGTGGAAAATTGAACCCAGGTCCTCTGGAAGAGCACTCAGTGCTCTTAACTGTTAAGCCATCTATCCAGCCCCACAAGATCAACTTTTTGAAAGTCAGTGTTTCAAACAATGGATCTTTTCACCTGACCAACTCTGCTCGTGTTTCTGTCTCCACTCCCACATCCTTGCTTCTTTAATTCATTAGATTCTGTTGGTGGACATCCCAGGCCAGGTGGGAAGAATGTATATAGCAAGTAATATTTGTAGCTGGGTCTTGCTAGGGCTCTTGCTGGATGGCCAGGAGCCCTTTGACCTCTAGAAGCAGGAATGCTGACAGTGTTATTGTGAAATCATTTGCATATTGTGAGGTACTTTGCATAAAATGGTATGGTTTGCATACGAGGAAGATATCTTTAAAGTTCCAGTGTGGCATCCCTAAACTTCTCCCTGTAGCAAAGAATCTGACCAGGCATTCTGTTTTAGAACTTCCAGAAGGGCCCAGAAGTACATCCTGGGAGACTTATGAGACTGGTGAGGAGAGCCAGACAGGAAGCATTTGGAAGGAGCTGGAAGTCTAGGAAACAAATGTTAAAAAAGTATATTGGAGCTGGACGGTGGTGGCGCATGCCTTTAATCCCAGCACTTGGGAGGCAGAGGCAGGCGGATCTTTGCGAGTTCGAGGCCAGCCTGGTCTACAAAGCGAGTCCAGGACAGCCAGAGCTGTTAAACAGAGAAACCCTGTCTCGAAAAACCAAAAAAAAAAAAAAAAGTATATTGGGCAGGCATAAATGTTAAGAGTATATTGGTGGGGGGTGATGGTGCGTGCCTTTAATCCCAGGACTCGGGAGGCATAGGCAGGAGGATCTCTATGAGTTCGAGGCAAGTGTGGTCTACAAATGAAGTTGCAGGACAGCCAGGGCTGTTACACAGAGAAACCCTGTCTCGGGGTGGAGGGGGTTGGGGGTATAATGGACTGGGGATGTAGTTGGTAGAGCACTTGCCTGGCATGCACAATGCTGGGTGTCAGCACTGCACAGACTGGGTGTGGGAGTGCACACCTATAGTCAGGAAGTTCACAAGTTCTAGGTCATCCTCTAAAGTATAAATAAACCAAAAATGGTGGCACTAAATGTCTTTAATCCCAGCATTGAGGAGACAGAGGTAGGTAGATCTCTTTAGGTTCAAGGCCATCCTCATCTACATAGCAAACTCCAGGACAGCCAGGGCAACATAGAGAGAAACAACCTCAATAATAAACAAACACACACACACACACAAAGAGGAAGGTGAGGCATCCCCTGTGATACGTGAGAGTTCAGTCTGCTTTCAGAACACTCAGAAGGAAAAAGTGACCAGTCACAGATGTAGAGAGCCGCTATGGGAGGGGAAGACTAAAGAGACCAGAGACTTAAGAGACACGCACTCTGTCACAGTCTGCCCAAGGGAATGCCCACTTGGCCTCTGCTGAATGTTCTTCCGTGTCAGTTGCTGGCTGATTCACAGAAAAGGATGCAAAGGGGATGTTAGTTCACACTCACACCTGTGTAATGAGGTGGCTACCACATGCCCTAGGCAGGGGTATATCTGAGTTGAACTCTGACTGTCTGTGAGGCTGCCTCACCCTATGCCAATATTCAGTACCCATCTGTAGGATAAAATGAGGATTTGGTGAGATAACACTGAGTGGCACGTAAAAGCTACACTAAATCAGAGAACTGCAGTAATTATTGTCATTAGTCACGCCACTAGTCTAAGAGTTCAGGTGCAGCTTGTATCGGGTTGTAAGAGAATACAAAGCCCTTTGTGCCCTGGTTTGGAATTCCAGGGCACAGGGTCTAAAAACATGTACTGGACCTCAAAGGGTTACTGTCCTGGAGACGGTGGCCTGAGGTTCCAAGTGAAAAACCAAAGCATAAAAATAATTCGATGAGTAAGAATAAAATTCCCTCTTCTGAGGTACTCGGGGCCAGGCCCCTCCTTGCGGCAGGCACTTCCCCTTTCCCTAGCTCATGGAGCCAAGGCCCGCTGACTCAGAGGAGAACCACAGCCGTGCTCTGATCCCGGGACGAAGCGGTCTGGCAGCCACGCGCGCTCCCGCGTGGCCACTGCTGGGACTGCAGTCCTAGGACAGCCGCAGCCACGCTCGAACCCCGCCGCGGCGCTGATCGCGGTCCCCGCGTGGGTGCCGCCCTCACCTCAGCTTAGCTTGGCTAAACGCGGTGCCCGTGGGGGTACCCACTTCCGTCCTGCCCTCCCCGCAGCCCCGTAATCCCGCCCGAGCGGAAGTGCGCTGACCGCTTGGGTCCCCCGTGGCTAAGAGGCGGAAGCGCCCCCCCGCCGCCGTTCCGTCTAGCCCCCCGGAGCCGGGCGCGTCGGGTTCCGGACTGTCCGTGTGACGTGGCTGCGCGCCGGGGGTGGCTCCGGGCTGGGGACCTAGTGGCGGGGCTGCGCGAGGCAGAGCCGGGGCGGGGCGCGCGACTGCAGCTGGATGGCCGGGCCCGCCCGGAGCGCTGCAGCTGCCGCCGCCGCCACCTCTGCCACTGCACGGTGAGTGATCGCTGGACCCTCAGGCTGGTGTCTGGGTCGGGATGGACCGTGTCGATTCCCAAACCTATCGCGACTCGTCAAGAGTTTCGAGTTGAACTTGCTTCCTTTTGACTTTTTTACCCCTGTCGTCCCATACTCTGCCTCTCATCTCTCCCTGCTGCTCCTTCCACCAGACACTCTGGCTCACTTTCTTACCTTTCCTTTCTCTTGCTTTATCCTTTTTCTCCATACCACATATTTCTCTGCTAAATCTGTGGTTCCCTCGCCTCTGCATGACTTGCCAAGGACTTGACCTGGCTAGGGCCTGCCTTGGTCATAGTGACGCTTTGCTTTCTTGGAGGGGGGGGGTTGATGGTGGCAGGAGCGTCGGTAGGGGGTGGGATGGGTCTCACTAATTAAGGCCTGAAGATCCCAGACATAGGCCTCTAGTCCGCCAACCAGAGGCAGATGAGTTCTCTCTTCACGTCCATTAGTAGATGAGGAAACTGAGGCAGTTTCAAGGTCGCAGCCAGTATAAGAGAGGGCAGACCACATTTAAACTTTCCAGATTGAACTTACTTGGTTGACTCACATCCCCATCCGGTAATCTGTCTGCAGAACACATTCCTTCTGGGAATGCTTCAGGCCTCCCCTGGCATTCAGAGGACTTAGGGTCCCTCCTCCATGCCAGCAGCTACCTGCATTTTCAAGCTCAGCTCATATTCATAGCTCTGTGAGGGAGGCAGTACCTCATCCATTCCCCATAAGGACACTGAGGCTAGAAAGGTACTACAGGAATTGCACAGTTTACAATCTAGAGCACCAGATTAATTTAGCCACAAGTCACTATAGCCTGTGACTCCGGCATCTGTGCGGCATCTCTTCTCTTCTGCCACACCTCTTGTCTCTTGGTGCCCAAGAACAAGATCATTTAGGAGGAAGAGGTTTGGACCATGACCCAGTTTCCCCACCTGTGCTCCTCAGTGTCCCCCCATCAAGCTAGACAGTTCTGGCCTTAGACCCTGGGATGTCTTCACAGACACAGTCTGGCAGCCAAGCCTCTCCTGGCAGCTAGAGGTACCCAGGAGGGATGGGCTCTTGGGTAGCTAAAGGAGCCCAGCCAGTGCCTCACCCAGTCATTAAGGAAAGTTTAGCCTCAGGCGGACACATTGACGCATAGGCTGGAGCCAGCTCAGAAGGAAAAAATGTGTGGTTCTTGGGAGAAGTGTAGAAGGCAGAGGGTGCTCTGCGTATGTACCCTTGGGGTTCTGTATCCTCTAATGAGCAAGCAGGAGGGTGTGATGCCATGGCCAGTTGAGAGGAGGGAGAAGCTGTGCTTCTTAAGTGGGTATGTGGTCCAGGGAGGCAGCTCATATGAGCAGGCTTTGTGTTTTCTAGCACCTGGCATGCCTGGATGTCCCTGCCCTGGCTGTGGTATGGCAGACCAAAGGTTCCTCTTCCTCACAGTCCTTGCCCTGGAGCTTCTGGGAAGGGCTGGAGGTTCCCAGCCAGCCCTCCGGAGCCTGGGGGCTGCAGCTGCCTGTCGCCTGGATAATAAAGAAAGCGAGTCCTGGGGTACTCTGCTAAGTGGGGAGCGACTAGACACCTGGATCTACTCCCTCTTGGGCTCTCTCATGGTTGGACTCAGTGGAGTTTTCCCCCTGCTGGTCATTCCCCTCGAGATGGGGACCATGTTACGTTCAGAAGGTGAGTGACTGTTTAATGGCCCTAAGGATCAACCGGAAGGGTAGGAAACATACTGCTTGCTCTTGAGAAGTGCGAAGTCTCATGTACCAGGTACACTATGTCTAGGATGGAGAGTCCAGTGTCATCTTGGTCCTGTGAACATAGGGTATAAATATTCATTTGCTCATTCACCCATATGTCTCTTTATTACTCCAATCAGCAAGCATTTCCCAGACTCAGTATGAACAGTGGCTGGCAATATGGCTACCATATGACCTGGGCTCAAATCCTGGCTCTGCCATCCACCAACTAGGTAGCACATGGCAAGTTACTTAACCTGATTTTGCCTTGGTCTGCCAGACTTTCAAATAGGGTCAATAAATACTGAGTGTAGTTCAGTAGTAGAGTGCTTGCCTAACATGTTCAGGCCTGGATTCAATTCCCAACACCCCCCAAAATGAAAATTGTGCTATTCCCAACTCATGAGTCTTAGATGAAGCACTTGTAGGATGGCCGGCCTGGTGCAGGGGAGGGTCAGGTGTTTACAGGGTCATGTTGAACCCTGGGTGCAGAGGTGAGCAGGTGCTGCTCTCCCCTCCAGGTTCGGTTAGTGGTGTAAAGGCTAGGGATGTAAAGCAGTTGATACTGTACTTGCCTAGTGTACAGGAGTTCAGCCCCCAGCACTGCATAAGACTGGATGTGGGAACACACACTGAAAATCCCTGTACTTGAATGAAGGCAAAAGTTCAAGGTCATCTTTAGCTATGTAGCCAGGTAGAGGCCAGCCTGTGCTACATGAAATCCTTTCTCAAAAAAATAAAAAGAAAGGAGGGATGGAGAGCTGGCTCAGCTAATTAAGAGCACACACATGCTGCTCTTCCAGAAGATCCAGGTTCCACACCTAGCACTCATTTCAGGCAGCTCACCACTGTCTGTAACTCCAGCTCCAGCAGGATCCACTCACTGGTCTTGGCCAGCATCTGCATTCATATAATACCTATAATAAAAGTAAGAATAAATCTGAAAAAAGAAAAGGAGGCTCAGTGGTTAAGAGCACTGTCTGTTCTTCCAAAGGACCCAGGTTCAAATCCCAGCACCCACATGGGAGTTCACAGCTGTCTGTAATGGCCAGGCGAGGTGGCACACACCTTTAATCCCAGCACTCAGGCGTCAGAGGCAGGTGGATCTCTGTGAGTTCAAGGCCAACCTGGTCTACAAAGTGAGTCCAGGATAGCCAAGGATACAAAGAGAAACCCTGTCTTGAAAAACCAAAAAAGAAAAAAAGAAAAGGAAGGGCCAGTAAAATGACTCAGTGGGTAATGATGCTTACCCTGCACGCCTGGAGAACTGTGTTCCTTCCTGAGACCCACGTAAAGGTGGAAGGAGAGAACACTCCACTGCGTTGTTTTCTGATCTCCATACGTACACCCATGCATGCATCCATACTCACACACATTAATAAATAGAAATGAATACCTTAGCCTTTCGCCATCTGCCAGGCCCAGGAACCATTCAGTAATGCAGATAGCTCCTGAATGATGGTGCCTGTCCGATGGCTGCTACCAGATGTGAACAGAGCCCTCCTGGAGCTTGTTGCACCCATGCAGCAGGTGGCCTTCTCAGACAGCCTAGGGGGTTAGGTAGCTCTATGGTAGAATGCTCACTTTGTGTGTGTGAGGCCTGGCCAGGGACCGTGCGAGATGCACTTCAAGTATTTTTATTTCCATTTTACAGTAGGGATGCATCTAGTCTCTGGCCAGCTTGGAAATAGCAGGGTCCCCTGGAAGGTCACACTCCACCACCAGCTGCATCTCTCCTCTAGGCCTTAGTTGCTATGTCAGCTGATAAGCTAAATATGGCTGTCATAGTGCATGTCCTAATCTGGATGTGAAAGCCAGTAAAAGTCTCCAAGTTTCTGTCATTTTCTAAGGATGGCACTAGCTGAAAAGAGAAATTTCCATTTAATGAATATTTGCTCTATGCATTGTGGTTTAATTCTGACAAGATCCAATTTACACATGGGGAAACGAAGTCTCAGAGGTTACCTTCCAGTTGCCAGCAGATGGATTGAAGAGCTGGAACTTGCCAGGGTCCAAGTTCATCTCTTAACCAATATTCAGTAGTCAGTGTACCCACAGTGATTCTTCAGACTGTAGTAATTTCCTCCTGAGCACTCTGCCCTTGCTGGGCCTGTGGGTGGGGAGACCCAGGAGAGTAGTAACCCAAATTCAGCCTTTGGAGGTGTGTGGTCTAGAAAGCCAGTAAGGTGGGCCTGTGGGTGGGGAGACCCAGGAGAGCAGTAGCCCAAATTCAGCCTTTGGAGGTATGTGGTCTAGAAAGCCAGTAAGGTGGGCCTGTGGGTGGGGAGACCCAGGAGAGCAGTAGCCCAAATTCAGCCTTTGGAGGTGTGTAGTCTAGAAAGCCAGTAAGGTGGCGGAGCTTGGGAGCAGGGGCTCAGCTCAGACTACACGTCTTTGCTCTGCAGCTGGAGTCTGGCGTCTGAAGCAGCTGCTGAGCTTTGCCTTAGGTGGACTCTTGGGCAACGTGTTTCTGCACCTGCTGCCGGAGGCGTGGGCCTACACCTGTAACATCAGCCCCGGTGAGTAAGCCCATGGGGCAGGATAGGAGTGCAGAGCTGGTCCCATGCCTGGGGTTAGCCTAGGCCCTGCTGCCTCTACAGGTTTGGGAGAGGGATATGGGAAAAGAGATCCAGAAAAACTTGTTTGAGAGGGGAAGGTCTAATCCTAATGCCCTAGCCTCTTTGGGGGTCCTAGAACCCAGCTGTTTGTTCAATAAGTACACTCGCCCCAGCACCCCACAACCCCTTACCACTGTACTAGCCCTAGTCTAGGCCCCATTCCAAATGGCTCCCTTCTAGCCACTGGCTTGGCATGGCCTGTTAGTGCTCCCCCTGCAGGTGGTGAAGGGCAGAGTCTGCAACAGCAGCAACACCTGGGGCTCTGGGTCATTGCTGGCTTCCTGACCTTCCTGGCATTGGAGAAGATGTTCCTGAATAGCAAGGAGAAGGAGGGCCCAAGCCAGGTGAGCTCCAAGACTCAGGGCCTGGAGAAGCCCAGGGTCTGAGTTAAGTTCCCTCAAAAGGTATCTCTGGGCTTTCTCTTTTGAGAGCTGAGGGCAGGCCCACTTCTTCATACTCTGAGAATGACAGCATTAGCCTCTGAAGTAGTTTGCTCTTATAGATCAGTGGTTCTCAACCAGGGGGTCGAATGACCCTTTCATAGGGATTGCCTAATACTATCTGCATATCAGATATTTACATTACAACTCAACAGCAAAATTACAGTTATGAAGTAGCAACAAAATAATTTTATGGTTGGTCTCACTACAGCATGAGGACTGCATTAAGGTGCCACAGCATTAGAAAGCTTGAGAACCACTTTTACAGATGGAGAGTGGCAGCATTGTTGGGTTGAGGCCTGATGAGTCTGGGAACCTAGCTGATGGATCAGCAAAGTCTAGGCAGATCAAAGAGGTATTCCGTGTCTCTTGTCCTGCTCACTCTCTTTCTGTCTGCCTGTCTGAGTGGGGGGCATCTAATGTCTCCTCTCTCTCCTTCTTCTGGCTGTAGGCCCCCAGAAAAGACCCCACTGCTGCCGCGCTCAATGGAGGCCACTGTCTGGCCCAGCCGGCTGCAGAGCCCGGCCTGAGAGCCGTGGTCCGGAACCTCAAAGTGAGTGGCCCATGAGGGCCCCCCTCCTGCAGCTGCAGAGCTGAATGGCCGACTCAGCTCTGCCTGCCTGGCTCAGCCCGGCTTTCTCTCCCCTCATCCAGGTCAGTGGCTATCTCAACCTGCTGGCCAACACCATAGACAACTTCACTCATGGGCTAGCTGTGGCCGCCAGCTTCCTTGTGAGCAAAAAGGTAAGGGGTGGGGCAGGTAGAGCTCTGGCATTTCTGGTGAGAGTGATGCCACTGTCTCCGCACTGGATCAGTCTGTGCTTCTTGCTTTTACTAATAGTACCTTTGTGCAGCCCTGTCCCTGTCCGTCTCCCAGATGCTACTATAGTCTCTTGATTTTCTCCTTTCACCTATTTTGTCCTCAAAGGTGTATTTTTATTTCTCTCTCTCTCTTTCTCTGTGTGTGTGTGTGTGTGTGTGTGTGTGTGTGTGTGTGTGTGTGTGTGCTGGTACCACATGAGTGTGTATTCTTTGAGGCCAAAAGATCCTCGAGCTGCATTTGGATTCCCTGGAGCTGGAGTTATAGGCAGTTGTGAGCCACCTAATGTGGGTGCTAGGACCTGAATTTAGATCCTCTAGCCCCCATTGCACCTTTGGTCCCAAGCTCCTGTTCTTGTTGTCAGCACTTGCTTGGAAGCCTCTATCAAGCCCCTAGATTTGGCCCTCCCAACTCGTAGACCTCACCCCTCCCTCCCTCACCACTACTGTCTTCCATGATCTAGCCCCATGGTCTGTCTGCCCCTAGCTGGCTGTTCACTGTGCTCTCTGCCTGGAATGTTCTTCCTCCCACTCTTGGAACAGCTGACTCCTCATCCCATGGGCCTCAATTTAAATGTACTTCCAAGAGGCATTTGATGCTCTCAGCCTACTTGCTCTTTGTCACTGAACTGCTCTATGTGGAGCCACACAGGTGTTGTGTTTTCTTTTTTTTCCGAGACAGGGTTTCTCTGTGTATCCCTGACTGTCCTGAAACTCACTCTGTAGACCAGGCTGGCCTCAAACTCACAGAGATTCACCTGCCTCTACCTCCCGAATGCTGGGATTAAAGGCGTGCGCCACCATGCCCGGCTGGTGTTGTTTTCTAATCCTGTCTCTACCAAGCATATCCAACCTGCAGCTTGGGGGCTGCATGTGTCCCACTATGCTCTTACTGCAGCCCAACACGTGTAGATGACCCCATGTTGCTGTACTAAGTCTGAGAGGCAGGCTCTTTGTCTCCTTTAGTCACTGCTGTCTTTCTTGTAGCTAATGTCCCGCCCAGAGCAGACTGAAAGCAGAATTATGTTTGTAGAGGGACTAGGTATGGGGGAAGCCTAGTAACCTGGTAAAAGCATCATAGACTCCGACTCCCATCCCTGCAGATTGGGCTTCTAACCACCATGGCCATCCTCCTGCATGAGATCCCCCATGAGGTAGGTGCCCAGTATGTGGCCTCTGGGCCAGGGATCCCAACGTTCCCATGCTAAGCATGGGTGTGGAACTTGTCCAGGGCTTTGGGGTGGGCCTTGCCCACAGAAGTGGGCTCAGGGTTGGGTCACAGCTTCATTAGAGACTGGCCCAGGTGCAGGGTAGACAGAAGGTAGACATGTAGATCACATGGCTCTGGTTGAACATCTGGGCCTTTCCTCAGGTGGGTGACTTTGCTATCCTGCTCCGGGCTGGCTTTGACCGATGGACTGCAGCCAAACTACAGTTCTCTACAGCCCTGGGGGGCCTTCTGGGGGCCTGCTTCGCCATCTGTACACAGTCCCCCAAAGGAGTAGGTATGAGAATGGTGGGCAGTGGTGTTCAATAGAGGTGTACCAGACAATGCTATTGGGTCAGTGTCTGGCTGGTGCTCCCTGCAGAAGGTGGGGTACATATAGTCCCCTGAACTCACTATCAGTTGATCCTCCCCTACAGAGGAGACAGTGGTCTGGATCCTGCCCTTTACTTCTGGAGGCTTTCTCTATATTGCCCTGGTGAATGTGTTGCCTGACCTCTTGGAAGAAGATGACCCGTGGTGAGTGACCTACTGGGATGGCCACTGATGGGGCCAGAATGCTGCCCCCCCATGCCCCTAATGCCCCCTCTCCCAACAGGCACTCCCTGCAGCAGGTGCTGCTGCTCTGCTCCGGGATCGTGGTGATGGTGCTGCTTTCATTCTTCGTTGAGTAACCAGTGCTGACACGCCTCTCTGCATAGCAAGCAATAAGAGATTCCAATTTGTTCTGTGACTGTGTATGTGAGAGCCAGAGGGTGAATGCTGGAGTCAGCCTCTCACTGGACAAAGAGGTGTATGGTGTGCACGTGCAGCCAGAAGTGTGTGTGAGAGACCGACACTGTGATCCCTGTGTGCCAGAGCCCAGAGCCCAGTGTAGCACCTGCCTGGCCACCCTGTTGTCATCTAGCAGCAAGGAGTAACAGCACTATGCCAGCATAGGCCTTACTTCTCACTCAGCAAAGCAGCCGAAGAAGCCCAGGGCTACAGAGAACCCCAAGTTGTTCCTCCTGGGCTGCTCGAGAGTAATTAAACCTCTGCTCATACATCTAGGCCCCAAGCACCTTAGAGGCAGAGGTGGCACAGTTTTTCTCTGCTGTCCATTTTCCTAGCCCTTCCTATACCACCTCTAAAGCCAAAGAAAGGGGAGGTGGGTGCTACTCAGCACTGATGTCCTACCCCCTCCCCAGCCCTGGACAGGTAGCAGCTCCAGGACCTCTTCCTAGGGGCTGCCAGCCTGGCTGCACAGGCGGCCGTCCCCACCTCCAGCTGCCACACAGCAGTCTGCAAGTCCCAGGCTAGCAGTCTCCCAGTGCAGCTCTCCAGGAGACTCCTTCGAGTGCAGTCCAGCAGCCATGTCCAGGCAGGCCAAATGAGCCTTGCTGCCCTGCCCTGCTCAGGCCCCTTGTCCTTTGGGTTGAGAGTAAGGTGGGGGTGGTGAGGGCTCCACATTGTCAGTGCTCAGGAATGTGAACTTGGAGAATGCTGAAGCCATAATCCCCAGCTATTTCCCTTGGCTGACGCCCAGGTACTCAGCTGGCCTACTCTATAGCCAGACTCCAGCCCTGCTGCTCAATGTGGGTGTTAGAGAAGTGGCCCCTGAAGAATCTGAATGATTCCACAGCAGCTAGCTGTGGTTCATCCTTATCTGTAAATACTTGTTCTATAGATAGAAATAAATATTACCTACACTGGCTGCCTATTCCACATACTGGGGCAGTCAAAGACTCTGGGGCTCTTGCTGAGTGCTTTGCCAGGTCTACTGGTACTGGCTGTGTATCTCTGAAGGTCCTATTTCCTTCCTTGTTTTATTTTATAGCACCCATTTGAGCCTTCACCACCATTAGTGATCTTGTGGACGTATAGAGCCAAGGATATTTACCTCCTTGTTCCCCCTTGGCAGTTCTTATCAAGGGAGTTAAAGTCACAAAGTCATCTCCTGCTTTGACTTCAGTGAGATGGTAGTTCATTTAAGAGAGCCATACTGTAATCTCAGCATCGAGGAATGGAAGCAGAATCCAGAATTAAACGGCCGGCATAGGCTACATGAAACCCCCATCTTGAAAAACAAAGGGGAAAAAAGGAAGGCATGGGGGGAGGAGCATTGGATATAGTAATATATCAGGTAAAATGATGAATTCAAGGCTAGCCTGGGCTACATAAGACCCTGGCTCACTCACACCTTCATACACCACCTACCTCCCAAATACAGTCAAGAAGGAAGAGGGTATTTACCAAGCTCCTTTCCTCTGTAGGCACCCTTGTCACCCCACACCAGGGGGCACCACATCTCCATCAGCAGCTGCACAGAACCCTATCCACTTCTCTTCCTGCCACCAGCCTTTAGCAGCCCACTGTGCTGCACAGATGAGTCCAGTGCAAGTAGGTGGGAAACCCAATAAGCTACCCCTCGGCTGGGAATGTTCAGCTGTCAAGGGAGATCTATACCCCTGACAGACATAGACCTCAGGACTGCAGGGGCCAAGCCCAGTTGTCTTTCATGTCAGCAGGTGCTCAGTCAGGGCTGCCACTGTGGTGTGAAGCCCTCCCGGGAGGCTCACAAGCACATGCCAAGGATTACTGTACACAGCTCCAAGGGATGTAGATGGGGATCCTACATGTTATATTGTGAAAAAGCAAGGAAAGGTGAGAGTGGTACCTTCTCATTCACCTGTTTCATGGCTGAGAGCTAATTCCATCTGGTTAGTAAGGCAGAGAGGGCCCCTAAGTCCAGGCCAGAGGACAAAATTGGAAACACTTTAGCTGCTGAGCTCCTGGAACAAGATGTAATCAAACCATGATCAACAGGTGGCAAACACATGGTAAAACTAGACAGCTGGCAAGGTGGCCCTGTTGGAGGTATGACAGTAGCTTGCTGTAGTCATGTCCATTCAGGAAGAAGAAAAGGGAAGTGGCAGGGGTTTTTTGCCCTCTTTTGGCAATAAAGTGGAATTTTGAGGATTAACAACTTTGAAAGGCCATCCAGGGCTGTCCGAGCCACTGGTAAAACAGCTCAATGGAAAGCTGAATGAGAGGCCAGGCAAGGTGGCACATGCCTTTAATCCCAGCACTCCTGAGGCGAATCTCAGCAGCCATAATCTTATGAGTTCAAAGCCAACCATGTGTACATAGAAAGCTCCAAGCTAGCCAACCATGGTGGCGCATGCCTTTAATCCCCGTACTTGGGAAGCAGAGGGAGGTGGATCTCTGAGTTCAAGGCCAACCTGGTCTACACTACAAAGTGAGTGTAGGACAGCTAAGGATACACAGAGAAACCCTGTCTTGAAAAACCAAAAAAAAAAAAAAAAAAAAAAAGCTCCAGGCTCATTAAGACTACACAGTGAGACTCGTTTAAAAAAAAGTAACTGATGGGGTCTGAACCCCTGCCGTGGCACTTCATAATAATGGTGTATTTTCAGCACAGTTGCTTAAGTGCATCTGTAAAATGAGGACACCTAGGCCAGTGAGGGATCTGTGGGTAAGGGTACTTACTCAATAAACTTGTCCATCAGGGTTCGATCCCGAGAACCCAGGTAAAGATGGAGAGAACTGACTCCACAAAGTTGTCTTCCCGTGGCCATGTCTTGACCATCGTGCACATGTGTACACCCACACATACACACACTGTAAAAATAATACACGGTCTCCAGTGGCTATCCTGATAAAAATGATGCACTAAGACCTGTACAGGAAGAGGTGGGGCATATATCTTTATAGTAGGTGCTTGCCTAATAGGTAGTAAATCCTGGTTCCATCCCAGCACCACACAAAATGGGGAATGATGGGGTCTTGCCTCTAACCTCAGCACTTAGGGCAACTAGAATAGGACTGACAAGACCACAGCAAACTGAAGGCTGTGGGCTCCACAAAGAGCAGGGAAGTCAGTGGAGTAAGGTTGGGTCAGAACACAGCATGATGGAAGGAGGTTAGGCCTGAGTGGCTTAAGGTTAGACCCTGCTTAAGATTATTTTGTGAGCCAGAAGGAATGAGATAAAGGGCTAATAAGGCCTGTGGCGAAACGGGAGGCCCACAAGTCAGGAAGATCCAAAATGTTGGTTTTACAAGGCAACAAATACAAGACTAGAGCATCAGAATGCAAAATGGGAAATTCTGCCTTCTGTTTAGGATCTTCCTTCTGGAACTCTAAAAAGGTCAGAGCTGTGGCAATGAACAGAGGAGAGAAGACATAAGGAAATTTTGGCAGAAGACTCTAGGCAACAGCTGTGCCCTGTACCTCTCTGTCACAGGGCCTCACCCAGACAGCTGGTTTGGGGACCATGGCCATCTATGGGATTTTTGAGGCTGTAGCTCCCCAAGCCTTTTCCATACATTCCACTCCCACCCAGAGTCTCAAGGAGGGTGACAGAGACAGGTGACAAGGAACAGAAAACACCTTTTATTATCAACTTTAGCCCACCGACCAATAGGCAGATTACAGGTGCCCCTAGGCATAGTACTGCAGGTTGGCTTTCTTCTTGGCCTGCACTTCCAGGATGCCCTCCATGTAGTCCTCATGTGTCAGCTCTGTGGCACCCCTACGCAGTGCGATCATACCCTGTAGCCATGACAGATATAATCTAAGGTACCTTTCTGCACCCCGAGCCCAACTTCCAAAGGCCTGGGCCCCTGACCTTTCCAGGGAAAGGTCAAGGCTTGAAACAATCCACCCACCCACTCATCCTGACCACTCACCGCCTCCACACACACGGCCTTGCACTGGGCCCCATTGAAGTCATCAGTGCAACGCGCCAGCTCCTCATAGTTCACATCAGGACTGAAGAAAGGACAGACACCACCGAGCTGGGTTACTCAAGGGGAGGGAACGGGAATGGGAAGATGTCCTACTATGCACCATCAAGCAATAAAGTCAACTTGCTTTTTGCTGGCAGGCAAGTCTTTCTTTACACATCCTGACTTTTCTTATCAGTATAAAACAAGGGGTTGGGAGTCAATGAGATTAGACAAAGCCATTTACAGGATCTCTCACAAAGACTTCTAGAATCCTGCATCTAAGATCTCAGGAAGCAAGTTTGCCTGAGGCCAAGAACAAGAGGTTAGTTATACAGACAAAGATAATGTTAAGTCCTAATGAAGCCCTGCACCAGCCAGCACAATGCAGCTGCCACATCTGTCCTCATGTGCCATAACTGTGCTTAAGACGTCAGCCTGGCTAATTCTCAAAATGGAGTAATTATCCCCAAGTTTCAAATAACAGAACATACTTTAGAGAGTAAGGCCATAAGCTGAAAGTTGTACCGATCTGGGCTCAGATCACCTGGTTCTGGTTAGACTCTCCTAAGCCATGCTTGGGCTACGTCCACCTACTGGGCAGTGGAGGTCTACATGTCTTCAGATGGGAGGATGAGGTGACTTTGAGTACCACAGCACCCAGAAGGAGGGACTGAACCCCAAGCAAAACTCTACCTCAGGCAATGGGGGAGAAATGGAGGATCTATATGCATGCATGCAATTAGAGGTTGGAAAACCATGGCACAGGAGTGGTGAGAACTGAGGGTCCAAAATGCTGTTGCAGCTGACCTGACATTCATCTTCCGTGAGTGGATCTGCATGATTCTGGCTCGGGCCTCCTCATTGGGCATCGGGAACTCAATCTTGCGGTCCAGGCGGCCTGAGCGGAGCAGGGCAGGGTCCAGGATATCCACTCTGTTAGTGGCTGCAATTACCTAAGGAAGAGGGGAAGCAGCAACTTGAAGTGCAGAGCAGGACATCCACCCACAGGCACAAGTCATGGTAGTAACAGGAGATGGCCCAGGGTGTGGGAAAGACAGAGTTCCAGCTCTGTCAGTACCTAAGACCGACCAGCCCAACTACTAAGCTGCATTTTCTTACTCACTTTTACTTGGGTATTGGGCTGGAAGCCATCCAGCTGGTTCAGAAGCTCCAGCATGGTCCTCTGCACCTCCCGGTCCCCTGCCTTTTCACTGTCGAAGCTGCGGTGCACAGGAGCCCAAGATGCCAGTGGCATCACGGCATAAGCAGAGGCTATTCCAACTTGTCCAGGGAAATGGTTGCCTCAACTTGAGGCTCCCAGCCCAGCGAAAGATATCACCAATAGTTAACTGCAGCATTCAAAGCTTGCAGAGGCTTCTGGGATCAGATGCTGGGCTGGTGACAATGTGAGCAGAAACAGCCAGGGCTAGGGCTGTGGCTCTGAGCAATGCATGATCCTGCAGATCTTTGCTCAGAGAATTAGGAGCCCAGGCAGCCAACCCCAAGGAAGGGTTCTTGAGTCTGTACATAATGGCCGGGCAACTAAACACAGTGAACAGGAAAAGAGCTAAAAACTAATCAGACACTGGGAGGGTGTTGGGTTTGGGGGTAAGACTGGAAGGACAGTCCACACAAATCTAGCATTTATGCTAAGGAGAAATGGAGTGACCTAGGAAAGGTTTTAAATAGGACCTCTGTGTGTGACAGACTTTGAAAACATGTGATATGACCAGATTTCTTTTTTGAGAGCAAGGTGGCAGCTGTGAGAATTTAGGAAGCAGAAATAAAGAAGCATCACTAGCCAGGAAGAGGGAGGAACAAGATGGGTAAGAGCTAGAATTTAGCATAGCTGGGAGTTGAGCTCCCACCCCACCCCTTGCCACTGAGAATCCTTGGAAGTCCCTAGCACTCCCTTACCGCTTGGTGCCAATGGCATCCAACTCATCTATGAAGATAATAGATGGTGCCTTCTCCTTGGCCAGGGCAAAAGCATCACGAACCAGCTTGGCACCATCTCCAATAAACATCTGCACCAGTTGAGGGCCCGCCAACTTCAAGAAGGTGGCCTGAGAGAGGGGACAGATCAGGCCAAAGGCACAAGAGGCTCAAAGAATCGTCAGGCTTGTTTCATACAGCTTCAAGTCCCCTCACCTTCTCACCCCACCCCCATCCCCGTACACACCTTGGTCTGAGCAGCACAGGCTCGGGCAAGCAGAGTCTTCCCTGTCCCAGGTGGGCCATACATCAGCACTCCTTTTGGGGGCTGGATACCCAAGTTCTCAAACTTTTCTTTGTGGTTCATAGGCAGGACAATGGCCTCCACCAGCTGCAAGGAAGAAGTCCTGGGTAAGGAGAGTGATGCCCTGAGGGATCCTACAGCCCAAATCTAATCTGCATCTTTCCTCTCCTTCTTCCACAACAAAAAGACATTAACGTCCCCATTTCCCACTGTAAGGGCAGCCACTCTAGAACAGCAGGATGAGGACACTGGGCTGGGCACTCAGTAGGAGGACTTCCTGTGCAAAAATGAAGACCTGAGTTCAAATCCTCAGCACCCATGTGAACATCTAGGCCTATAAAACACAAGCCTATAACCCCAGGGTTGTAGGAGCAGAGGCAGGAGGATCACTGAGGTTTGCTAGCCACCAGTCTAGTTCCAGGTTCAGTGAGGAACTATATCTCGTAGGAAAAAGGTGGAGTGACAGATCAGGATAGTTGACATTTTCTACATATGTATGCACCTACACATGCACTCACACCACACATGGAAGGAAGGAAGGAAGGAAGGAAGGAAGGAAGGAAGGAAGGAAGGAAGGAAGGCACTAGGACAAAAACAGGAGCCTGAGTGGAGTTTTTCTCTGACCCTTTCTGTGGCCTTGGGCAACCTTTCCAATCTCTCTGGAATCCAGGCTATCAACGTGGAAACTGCCCCCCCCCCCCCATAGAATAGGGAACTGGCAACTACTCTACAAGGATAAGGGCACAGCAAGGGAATACAATCTAGTCAATTAGATGAAAAAGTAAAAAGGTTGGCAAGGCTGGTAGCTGCGGCCATGCCTCCCTCACCTCCTGGATCTGCTTGTCCAGGCCCCCAATGTCACTGTATTGCTCTGTGGGTCGCTCGTCCACCTCCATGGCCTTCACCCGAGAGTCATATTCTGTGGGCAGTGTCTCCAGGATCAGATAGGAGTCTTTGTTCACACCCTGGGGACAGAGCATGGAGCCTTTGCATTTGTCCCAGCTCTGCCTAATGGGCTGGGGACAGTTATCTAGAGTACAAAAAGAAAGCTGCAGGACTGGAGAAATGCAAGAATCAAAGAGGTTGCAGGCAGAATCCCTGCAGGGGTGGGAGTGCAGAGGCAAGGTAACCTGAGGCTGTGTAACAAGCCCGCAGGCGTCACTCACCACAAGGTCCCCTGGCTTCAGCTTCTCTGCATCCACCAACCCAATCACTGGCAGGAAGTATGTCTACAGGAGAAGTTACAGGCAGTCTTAGCGACTCTGAAGCTCCCCGGTGCTGCCTCTGCCTATTATTGAGCCAGCCTTACCTGTCGTGTAGAAGTTTTGATCACTGCACACTTGCCCTTCCTCTGTGAGTCCAGGTCAATATTGGCACCATCCTCCTCCTGGTCATTGGGATCAACGTCCAGCAACTGAGAAGGAAAATAAGTTCAGTCCCTTAAACTTCCCAGAGTCCACTGCTGTGTGAGTTCAAACAGTTCCCCACATTCACAAAGCCACAGGCCCTACTTCACTCCTCAAACCAGCCTCAAGCTTAATAAAAGTACAGTTGAGCCGGGCGTGGTGGCACACACCTTTAATCCCAGCACTCGGGAGGCAGAGGCAGGCGGATCTCTGTGAGTTCAAGACCAGCCTGGTCTACAAAGTGAGTCCAGGACAGTCAAGAAAAAACAAGAAAAAAGGAGGAAACCCTAGAGACTTCTACAGTCTTTGCAGGCCTATGTCTAGGAAGTCAGTGTCAGGAAGTGAAAGATCCAGTGGAGTCTGGGTTCAAAGCTTTCACCCACTCCATCCCTATGGGTCCCGTCCAAGCCCTACTGACCCTCCTCTGGCCCTCTACAGACATACCTCAATGACATTGGAGACAAGGTATGGCAGGGTTTTGTTCACTTTGATTTTCTCACTGTTCTCTTTGATTTTGTCTTTCATGGCTTGGAGTTCATGGGTGACTCGCAATACTTCACTCTTCATGATCTGGGATAAGAGAAAACAAATGTTCAACCCTGATTCCGATTGCATTAATTAGGACCCTGTAATGGATGAGGTACAGGCTACCCGTGAGACCCATCCAACTAGGTTTTCAGAAGGCCCACCCTGCCTGTGTCCAATTGCAGAAGTCAAGACAAGAGGCCAGTGTGAAAACTTCCTGGTGAAGTGGCTGTGGTACAGGGTGCCTGTGTGAAAAAAATCCCTCTGTGAGCCTTGGTTTCCTCATCTGTTATATGGAAATTTACTAAAAGGATTCTGCTGTGTTATGAAGTCCAGGCTGGCCTGTTATACAGACCCCTGAGAATACTGTGAAGACCTCCTTGGGAAAGAAGATCTGATAACTCCTAATCTCAGGGTGGTCCCTACTCATCCTGTCCCTTCTCTCCTGGTAAGGCTTAGCTTTCTTTTTTCTTTCTCTGGTCCCAGGAGATACTCTCCAGGCCTCCGGCATTTGATGGAAAACAAAGTAGACACGATTGGGGTCCTCAGGTCTCGTTCAGAGTCCACTGCCTTGCATCGCAGCCAGGAGCCCACCTTGATCTCGCTGTCTAGCAACCGTGTGCGCTGGATGATCTCTTCTGTGGACATCTTGAGCACCTCTTCCCCAATGCCATCTTGCTGTTTAAAGAGAGGAAGAAGTGCTTCTTTACTGTTCTTAAGGGCTGCCATCCCACATTCCCACTGCCCCCTCACCACCTATTTCCCTACCCCTAACAGCAGGATGAAGAAGTCGGGACTTCTGCTCACATCCCAAGAGGCTCTGTGCCCAGTCCGGACGGGGCCTGGACTCTCTACTACATCATTCTCCGCCCTCCAAGAACGTCTCGCCCAGTGGCCCAAACTCAGGGACGCCCCTCAGGTCTCCCAACACTCACCTCAGCTTCATCCCACACGGTCGCCATCTTCTCCTGCCGAGTCACTGGACTCTCGGGCGTCGGCAGCAGATTCATTTCCTGCATGAAAAGGCCGAAACTGGGAATACGCACGAGCCCCTGCTGGAGCCCAGCGCGACCTTTCTCAGCACCCTCTCTCCGCCAGTGGCGAACCTCACCCGCTATTCCTAACTCCACAGAATCAGCTCCGACTGCGGTGCCGAGCGAATCTGCCGCTCGGACTCCAGGAACCAAACCGGGGCCACAGAGCCCGCCCCGTGGGTATCCTGTTGTTCCGGTTTGTATTAGAGCGAGCGGTGGACTGCTATTGGCCTGGGCGCGGGGTGGGGCGGGGCCTGATGCACAACCGGAAGAGGCGGGAGTCGCGGAGTCTTTCGGGAAATGAAGTTTTAACCTGGCGGGTAACTGAAAAGGTGTTTGCAGAGGTGCAGATTCAATCTTAGGATCCGGGTCATTTGGAATTGAAAGATTTTCAAAATACCAGTTTTAGAAGCACACGCATCTAACCTCAGCACTCCGGAGGCAGAGGCAGGCGGATCTCTGAGTTCCAGGGCAGCCTGGTCTACGCAGCGAGTTCCAGGACAGCCAGGACTACACAGGGGAAATCCTGTCTCGAAATAACAAACAAACAAACACAAACAAACAAATAAATAAAATATAAATGAAGGCAGCCAGAGAAACACAGAGAAACCTTGTATCGAAAAAACAAACAAAAACCAAAAAAAGGAAGAAAGGGGAAATCCTGTATCAAAAATGCTAAATAAATACATAAATAAAGTAAAAATTAAGGAAAAAGATGGGTTAGTAAAATGGCACTCAGAAGGAGAAAGATTAGTGAAATGGCACTACCTCCCCAACCATAAATGACACATCCAGCCATATGGAAAGTACCAGAAAAGGGGGATGCCATGCTGCTTTAGGTCACATTTTTACTACTATGCACAAGCTGGCCACCCAGCATTACTGAGGAGAAATATTAACCATATTTAAAATTATTATTTTATCTGTGTGTGTGTGTTGTGTGCCTGTGTGTATGCATGTGGGGGGAGGGTGGCATTGTGTGCTTCAAATGCATATGGAGGTCAGAGGTTGAAATCAAGTTTTCTATCACTACAGATTGTATACTGAGGCACACTCTGTTGCTGAACCTGCAACTCACCAGTTTGGCTAGTTAGGTAAGCCAACCTGCCTGAGAATCCCATCTTTGTCTCCTGAGTTCTGGAATTAGCATTTACATGGGTGATGGGGATCAGACCTCAATTCTAATGTCCTTAATATTTTGGAAGCAAGCGATACACCCACTGAGCCACATCTCCAGCTGCATAACATTTATCAGTTTTTATAACAGAAAGAAATTGACTGGCCATAGTGGCCAGATTGAATCTGCACCTCTGCAAACACCTTTTAATTCAGCACTAGGGAGGCAGAGGAAGGCAGATCTCTGTTAGCTGGAAGCCAGGGTGATAAACATAAGGAATTCGATGCCATTCAGCTTGCAAAAACTTATAACTACAGTTTCAGAGGGTCCAACAGCCTCTTCTGACTTCTTCAGGCATTGCACATATATGGTGCACATAAATTCACATAGGCACAAACACACACATCAAATAAATAAATAAATACTTTTTTTTGAGACAGGGTTTCTCTGTGTATCTCTGGCTGCCCTGGACTCGCTTTGTAGACAGGCTGGCCTCGAACTCACAGAGATCCCGCCTGCCTCTGCCTCCCGAGTGCTGGGATTAAAGGCATGTGCCACCACGCCCGGCTAAATAAATACTTTTTAAAAGAGAAACTGCCAAGCTGAGTGGTGGTGGCACAGGTCTTTAATCTCAGCACTCAGGAGACAGAGGTAAATGAATCTCTGGAGATGTGTCACAGTTGGGGATTTTGGCAAAGAAGGAGTCAGACTAGCAAAGAAGGTTAAGAACAGATTAAAATCTGGGCATGGTGGCGCACGCCTTTAATCCCAGCACTTGGGAGGCAGAGGCAGGTGGATCACTGTGAGTTCAAGGCCAGCCTGGTGTACAAAGCAGGTTACAGGACACCCAGAGATACACAGAGAAATCCTGTCTAAATAAAACTCAGTTAAAACTGCGCAGCATTGTGTTGTAAAACATGATAAACAAATAATATAATAGAGTCTCAATTATTTGGATGATAGCCAGGTTAAGAGAGAAATTGAGAAACAAACTCAATTATATAAAAATAACATTAACAGAGCTCAGTTGACAATGCCTGTGCAGTTAAAAACACAGCCCAGGTCTGGGGTGTTCCCTGCTCATGGTGACCCTGGTGAGCTGAGCCTAGGTCTTCTTTGAAAATTTGCTTTGAGTTTTTTGCCTGCATGTATTTCTGTGCACCACATGTATCCAAGTGCCCAAGAAGGGCAGAAGAGAGCATCAGAACCTCTGGAAGTACAGTTACAGATGGTTGGTGTAAGTAGTCATATGGGTGCTGGGATACAAACCCAGGTCATCTGCAAGAGCAGCAGGTACCCTTAACCCTGAGCCATCTCTCCAGCCTCTGTTTTGAACAACATGGTTTGTTGTACTTGTATCTCTTACTCAAGAGGATCTCTCATTAGTTTGAGATTAGTTTTACTAGGCCCCGGTATTATTATCTTCCTGGAAGTCATATAGTTTATATTAAAAGCGAAGATACCATATATACCTCTAAAGTTGAGAGATACTTGTGTGGTGATTGCCTTGGAAGACAGCTAAAGGGAGAACTTCCTTTCTTTAGAAATTGCCATTTGCAGTTGCTCTCTCAGATGGACAAAACCTCTGCAGCTCATTATTCTGTCTTCAAACATGCTGCCCTGTGGACAGATTGTTGCCAATTTTAGATAAGCACACAGACGCTCCGAGGGGTTGGATAATATACTCAGGGTCATTCAGTGAGTCACTGTCAGTACTGGGCATATTGACCTCAATTTTCTATGTTCAACTGGAATCAGTGGCATGCCCAGGAGTTTGGGAACAGTCTGAGAATTGCAGCAAAACTTTACCTCAAGTGGGGGAAAAGAAAAAGAGTGGAAGGACTTAAGAGATGGTGTTATGCGTAAAATGCATACTATACAAGTATGAGGATCGCAGTATCCATGTAAAAAGTTAGATGCTACAGTATATGCCTATAACTAGGGAGGGATTGAGAGTGGGCAAACAGGCAGATCCTGGGGGAAATTACTCGCCAGCCAGTGTAGCCTAAACAGGGATCTAGGATCAGTGAAAGACCCTGTCTCAGGGTGAGGGGAGACAGAGAGCAGGAGGACACCCTATTTAAATCTCTGTCCTCAACACAAACACACCTGAGTTTACCCACACACAGATATGCACATACAACACAAATATACACACACACATGAAGGGAATACAGGACAGGATGTAGAAAATGAGAGATCTCAGCTTATTTGATGTTTTCATTAAAGTGAGTTTAACTGTACTGCCTGTCCTGGAACTCACTCTGTAGACCAGATTGGCCTCTTACTGGCAGAGATCCACCTGCCTTGGCCTCCCAAGTGCTGGGATTAAAGGCGTGCGCCACCATGCCCAGCTGATCCTATTTGATGTCTTAAAGGCCTTCTAGATTGGATTTCTCATTATGAAGATTGACAGAATTGATCATTTCTCTTAAGAGCAAAGGAGTAGTGATGTCTTGCGGAGATGAAAAAGAAAGACAATTTTAAAGCATTGTGGTTGCTAGGAATGGTGGCGCATGCCTTTAATCCCAGCACTCGAGAGGCAGAACCAGATGAATCTCTGTGAGTTCGAGGCCAGCATGGTCTACAAAATGAGTCCAGGACAGCCATGGATACACAGAGAAACTTTATGTCGGAACCCCCCCCCCAAAAAAAAAAACAAAAACAAAAAACCCAAACAAACAAAAAAACCCATTGTGATGCTGAGGACTTATCAGGGGACCATGGCAGTAGGAAACTAAGATTCTGAACATGGCCTCAAGGAGAAAGAAACTATCCCAGCTTGTGACCTCAGGTCCATGTGGGCCTTTAAAGGGAAGAAAAAGCTCAGAACAAGGGAAGCAGGAAGCCCTGGAGTCAACACTTTGGTGCCAACAGAAGCTGGAGCCAGAAGGGCATCAGGAATGGTTGGGCAGGTCCATTCTAACCCTAGGCTCTGGGAATGGAGAACACAGTCAAGTGTCCTTTGGCAGCTCTGGTCCTCTCATGCTGATCACATGGCTTTGTGGTGACAATGAAGCAGGGTGGTAGATGTGGCTATTCTCTGAGAACAGTAAGGAAGTGGCTGTTCCTCTATGACAGCCTTAGGCTGGCATAAGAGCCACCCCTTCCAATCTGTTCTCCAAAGAGTATCCAGAGACATCAGGCTCAAGCTAGATTTGGTTGTGATACTCGCTCTCTCAAAAAAGAAAACAAGAACAAACAAAGCCATCTCTTAGGATAGACTCAAGTCCTAGTCCCTGACCACATCTTGCCCCTATGCCTCATCTTTCCTCACAGTATCTGGGCCTCTGTCCTTTGTTTGGTATCTCAGATCCCCAATAACCCCTCCCACATCTGGGTTTCTCCTCCTATAATTCTATGCCCCCACTGAATATCAATGGACTCTCATGTTCTTTAATTCAGCCCCAAAGTCTCACTGACCCTCAAAGACTAGTCAAGCGAGTCTTACTCCATTTTCCATGCTCTCTGAGCTTCCCCTTCAGGACACTTAGTGGGCATATGTTTATCTTACTTCTCTGTGTTAAACTCCTTAAGTACACATGTTCAGATGTTTGCACAAGAGCCCAGGAGAATGCCCAGGCCACAAAACATATTCTCTTCCTCATCCCTTTAAGAGAGGGTCTCACTATGTAGACCAGGCTGACCTTGAACTCACAGAGATCCAATCGCCTTGCCTCCTGAGTGCTAAAATTAAAGGCTCACAACTGGCTGAATGTGTGTATGTATGTGTACACCTCATATTTCAGGCTGGCTGTGAACTCACCATGTAGCCCTGGATGGTCTTGAAGTTTTGATTCTTCTGCAGCCAAGCATTAGGTTGTAGCAGATTTTTACCACCACACCTGGTTTATGCAGCACTGGGAGTCAACTCCCACAGCCTCCTCCATGCTAGGGGAGCATTCTACCAACTCACCAACATCCCCCACCTTGCTTTTGATTTGCAAAATTTGCCACCTGTCACACATGAGCCTATTCTCTAATATCTCTATCTCTCCCTCTCCTGTGACACAGATGTACACCCTCCCTCCCCGTTTCTGGGTAACATTTCCTAAAATTCACCATTTTGAAAAACTCTTTATTTTGAAAATAAAAAAGTAAAATATACAAAAATTGGAAAGAACAAAGCCCCTATGCCTTTCATATAGATTTGCCAATTGGTAACATTTGCGGCGTGTGTGTGTGTGTGTGTGTGTGTGTGTGTGTGTGTGTGTGTGTGTGTAGACAAGATCTCACATTATACCCCATGCTTCCAGTTTTGAAGCATCCAGGCCAGCTGTCTTGTACCTAGTCTGTTCTCTACACAGCAACCAGTGGAATTCCTTTGAAGCTATTCAGATCATGTCACTCTGCCTAAAACCCCACAGCAGCTGCCTGTCTCAAGTCCTTGAAACAGTCTATAAGGCCCTGCATATTCACACTCTCCAGTCACCCCAGCTCTAAGCCATGGCAAGGAGCCTCCTTGCTGTCCCTTGACCATATCAAGAAAGCCCCTGTTCCTTTTTTTGACAATGTCCTTTACTAATAATTTTGCAGCTTGACCCCATCCTATTTTTAATTTTCTCTTCTCTTTTTGTAATTATCCTGTTTTTTTTTTTTTTTTTTTTTTTTGGTTTTTGGAGACAGGGTTTCTCTGTGTATTCCTGACTGTCCTGGACTCACTTTGTAGACCAGGCTGGCCTTGAACTCACAGAGATCCTCCTGCCTCTGCCTCCTGAGTGCTGGGATTAAAGGCGTGTGCTACCACACTCGGCTAGTAATTATCCTATTTCTAATTCTTCTCTCTTAGCATTTATTCTATTTAAGTGTATGCACATCTGTTTGTATGTGTGCATTCACATGAGTGCTGTGGTCAAGACAGCTAGAAAGGGAGATCAGACACTGTGGAGATGGAATTACAGTACTTATGGGTTGTGAGCCACCAAAGTGGATGCTGGGACCTGAACTCAGGTCCTCTGGAAGAGCAGTAATCACTCTTAACCACTGAGCCATTTCTCCAGGGATTTCCCTGTGCAACTTAACTGGCCTGGAACTTACTGTCTAGTCCAGGCTGACCTTGACCTCATGGCGATCCTTCTATATTAGTCTTTTGAGTGCTGACATTACAACTACAAACCAGGACACATGGCTTTCTCATCTTTCTTCTTTTCTTCAGTGCTGGGGTTTGAACTCAGGGCCTCCCACAAGCTAGAAAAGCCCTATACTACTGAGATGCAACCCAGCTCTCCTTGCTTCTTTTGCATACCACCTTCTCAGTGAGATTCTCCCTAAAAACCACACCAATACCAAGCCTGCTCTCCCTGCCTAATCCCCACTCCATTTTGCTCCTTTTCAAAAAACTATGTGTTTTTGTCTTTTTTTTTTTTAAGTGAAGATATGGGATATTTCCTGGAATTCGCAAGCTGAAGCAATCTTCAAGCCTCTGAGGAAATGGGACTACAGGTTGTGTCATCATGCCTGGCTTACATATATGTATGTGCATATGTATATATATGTCTGTGTATATGTATATATAATTATATACAATTAAATATTATATATTTAAAACAATCTCAAATTTCTAGAAATTTTATAAATACAACACTGGTAACTTCTTTTGGAAGGAGGGCAGTTTTCAAGTCAGGGTTTCTCTTTGTAGCCCTCACTATTCTGAAACTTGCTCTATATACTAGGCTGGCCTCAAACTTAGAGATCCACCTCCCTCTGCCTCCTGAGTGCTGGAACTAAAAGCATAAGCCACCACCACACCTGGCCTTGTAACTTCTTTTCATGAATCAAATGAAAGTTGAAGGCTCAATGGCACAATAGCTTGGAAACTTCAGTGAGAATGTCCTAAAATAAACACTGTCCTCCTGGGCTAGGGGGTGTAGTTAGTGAAAGTGGGGCTGCTTCACAGATTACAGTTACCCTGCAGGACATTCCCTTAGTGTTTTGCCTCCTTTGTGGTCCACAGTTTCATCTTGTCCTGGAGATGTTAACCCTTCTCATTTGAACTGGGCTGTCAACCATCTCCACTGAGACTCAGTTTCTCCTTCCCTTTAAAATTAATAACCGGCCGGGCGTTGGTGGCGCACGCCTTTAATCCCAGCACTTGGGAGGCAGAGGTAGGCGGATCTCTGTGAGTTCGAGGCCAGCCTGGTCTACAAAGTGAGTCTAGGACAGCCAGAGCTGTTATACAGAGAAACCCTGTCTCAAAAAACCAAAAAAATAAAAAATAAAAAATAAAAATAAAATTAATAACCATATACTAGTGGGCGTGGCAGCATACACCTTTAATTCCAGTACTCAGGTACATTTGAGGCTATCCCAGTCTAATTGTGAGTTCTAGGTCTGCCAGCACTACACATCGAGACCCTGCCTTTAAAATAAAATACCCAAGGGGCAAGATTGCTCAGCAGCTAAAGGCACTTGGTACTAAGCCTAATGACCTGAGTCTGATCCCCAGGACCCACATGATGGAAGCAGAGGATTGACTCCGGTTACATTGTCCTCTCACCTCTATGCTATAAGGTTTACAAGAGAGTCAGACCACCAGAGTCCCAGTGAGGCCAAGAACAAAGCTTTATTGAGGTACAAACTGCTGGGCTGTCTCTGAGAGAAGGGAGAGCAGCCCTGACAAAAGGAAGGCTGGGTCAGGCGTGGTGACACATGGCTTTAATCCCAGCACTTGCTAGGCAGAGGCAGGATGATCTCTGTTAGTTCAAGGCCAGCCTGGTCTACAAAGTGAGTTCCAGGACAGCCCATACTGCTACAAAGAGAAACCCTGTGTCGAAAAACAAAAACAAAAGGAGGCTGTGTTTTTATAGGATGTAAGTTGGGCTAAGATTGGCCAGAGAGCATTAAGAGGGAAGGGAACTGTTGCAAACAAACTGTTGTAAACAGGAATTTTTTTTAAGGTTTTTCAAGACAGGGTTTCTCTGTATATCTGTGACTGTCCTGGACTCACTTTATAGACCAGGCTGGCCTTGAATTCACAGAGATCCTTTTGCCTCTGCCTCCCAAGTCCTGGATTAAAGGCGTGCACCACTACGCCTGGCCGTAAACAGGAATTTTGATGTGGGGACCTCTGGGCAGTAAGACAGCAGGATGTTGCAGTCTTGGGCCAGATTCCTGAGACATGCAGAAAGTAGTTTTTACCTTCTTGAAGGGGCTGGTTCTCTCTTGATCAGGGTCTTGGGGAAGCCTACTACTTCATATAAATTGTGTATGAAGTACAGGCACATCCACAGACTAAATAAATGTAAAAAAAATACATTAGTACCAATTTGCAAACTGTAAATATCCCACCAAATCAATTTGTTATTGTATTGGTATGGTCCTTATTTTGCTGAATAAAATCTGTGCCACTGATGTGACTACACTGTGTGTGGGAAACCTTTGTGTATCTCAAAACACTTGGGTTGGGGTCCTGGTCCCCAGGTGATTAGGGCTTTGGGGGGCAGTTGGAGTGGGGCACTCACAGAGGGATTAGTGTCTTTATAGGAAAAAGGAAAGGGGTAATGCCTCTCTTTCTTTGAGAGCACAGATGGAAAAGTTACATTAGGACACAGTGCTAAGGCAGCTTTGAGACTCTTTGATGTTGCACTTAAGTCTCCAAGGCCCTAAGGAAATAAATTGTGGTTAGCCGGGCAGTGGTGGTGCACGCCTTTAATCCTAGCGCTTGGGAGGCAGAGGCAGGCGGATCTCTGTGAGTTCGAGGCCAGCCTTGTCTATAGAGTGAGTCCATGACAGCCAGTGCTGTTACACAGAGAAACCCTGTCTCGAAAAACAAAACAAAACAAAAACCCAAAAACAAAACCAATAAGTTGTGGTTGTGTTATGTTTGAAACACCGTTCCCTGGCATTTTGTGATAGTAGCCTGTACTGTTGAAGCGATTGTGACTCATCACCACCAGTGGGCTTTGGGAGCCCTTTCCATTTGGCTCATGTGTCCTTCTGAGTTATTTATTTATTTTTTTGGTTTTTCGAGACAGGGTTTCTCTGTGTATCCTTGGCTGTCCTGGACTCACTTTGTAGACCAGGCTGGCCTTGAACTCACAAAGATTCGCCTGCCTCTGCCTCCCAAGTGCTGGGATTAAAGGCGTGCGCCACCACCGCCCGGCTCTTCTGAGTTATTCTTATCTCTCTTTCAGTTTCCTTTGTTTTCCGGGATAAGGTATTCCAGCCTCACATTGTATTTTCCATGGTCCAGGCCTGGAACAAGTTGTACCCCAAAGAGCCAAGTTGTTTGCTTTGTTTTGTTTTGTTGATGTTTAGGGGCATGGTATGTAGAAGTCAAGATCTGGGTGCTAGGTATGACCACGACTATCAGACATCAGTGCTTCAAGGCTGCTGGACACGCACATACCAATTTAGAACTATGTGTATAGTCCTGTAACTAGCTGTTTCTTTAAGGGGTCTGTGTGTGTGTGTTGTGTGCACACACGCTCGCGCGCTCACCTCCAGTTCTCATGGTGACTTAATTGCTAAGGTGGATGGCTGGAGGTTCTCACACTGTACATGGAGTTGTGTCTGGGGAAGCCCATGCTCAGAGGGAAGGTCAGAATCACTGCCACCAGGTACAAACATTTTATTTTCTATAGAGAACAAAATACAAAGAAGCAGGGAGCTGGGCCCAGAAGAGCAGCAGCCAGGCCCCAGGCCCTGAGCTGGCTACCTGGCAGCTCCCCTAGGATTTCACCAGGGCCTTCAGCTTGATGGTGGAGAGAGAACCAAGGGAGGGTGGGTGGAGTCCAAGATGGAGGTTGTGTGGAAGTCACACAAAGCCTGGCTTCATGGAGGAGCGGCGGCAGTTGGGGCAATTCCGAGTACCATTGTTCTGCAGGCATCTGTAGGGACAGAGGGCTCTGTCCAATTACCCAGGCCAGACTTAGTCAGGGCCCTGGCTTGTGTCTTCCTCCCTTCCAGTGCAGGGGTCATTATCCAGTGGAAGAGAAGGCTCTCCGGGGCTCCTGCTAACTTCCTGCCTGCCCTGCACCAGGGGCTTCCAGGCTGTGGCAAAGTTGGCATCTGCGGCTACCCCAAGTCAAGCCTGATTCTAGGAGTTGACCTGAAGGGGCCTTTCTGAATTCCCTGGTAAGAACGAACCCCTCAGGGCTGCAGGGAGAGTCAGTGAGTAAGTAGGTGGGAAGTTGTTAGAACACACCAAGGCCCAGGAATTTGCCTTTAATCTTGTTAGTGTGAGGATCCTGCATGCCCAGCGAAGTCTTCACCTGAGATGAAAGATGTGGGAACAGGGCAGGGCTTGTAGCCGGCTGTTCTTCTCCCCAATGGACTCGCCACATAGGCCGCAGTAGAGCTCGGTCTCCTCCACACATTCATGGAACCTTACCACGTGTGCACGCAGCTCACGCTGCAGCCCTTTGCTGCGGTAGATGCCCTCACTCAGGCAATGCAGCTTGAGCTGGCTCAGCTAAGGGGGTGGGGATAGATCCCATGAGAGAATAGGAAGGAGTTAGGAAGGTGCTACTCCGGTCACACCCCTGTCTTGCTGAGGGACCTGGGAGAAAGACCCTGTTCACCCATGGCCTTCGATTTCCTTTGAACAGAGAGTGGATGAGATCAGAGATGAGAAACATGGGACCCCATGTTTTTGCTTTTAGAGAGGGTCTCACATACATAGCCTAGGTTGGCCTCAAACTCACTATATAGTTGTGATTGGCCTTGATCTGCCTCCACCTGCCAAGTGCTGGAACAGATGTGCCCCACCATGCCATGTTTCTAAAGGATTTTACTGACCAACCTGTTGCTATGTGGCCTCTACAACAGCTAATTTGCTTTCTTATTTTTACTGAACATACATTTCTGGTCAGCCTGATACCTGCATGAACAAGAGTGGCTGTGGTCCAGCCCAAAGAAAATATATTTCAACATCTTAGTTGGACTGTGCCCCAGAGCCTACACAAGTTTTCTAGAAGACTCTGGGAGACATGAAGCTTTCTCTAAGACTTTAAGGTCTGGATACAACTGAGACATCTGAAGAAGCTACAAATACTATGGGCTTTAGCACTAAGACACGCCGGCTAGTAGCTGAGGGACCTTGGGCCTTATCTATAGAATGAGACTACTTACAGGGAAGGCTGCAGTCAGTATTGATGAGGATACCCAGCTTTTGAGGAGTAAAGGACGCTGTTAGGGTTGTTATTTTGGTTTTGTTTTTAAGATTTAAAAAAATGAAGTGGGCTTTCATCTAAGAACTGGAACCACAGTGCTGTTAGATGGCTTTTCCTTGATGTTTTCTATATTTGTGTTGTCTGTTCTTTATATGTTTGAGACTTATGGCATTGGTACATCTTTTAAATCTATCTTTATCATACATTATGATCTAGAAGATAGATTTGCTCTGTAAATCTCCATCTGCTTTAGAGGCTAGACTTGCAGTCTCCTGTCCCTATTTAAATTGTTCCAAGTATACCCTGGGACCTGAACCTGAAAGTGATGCAATGATGAAAACATGTGGAGTTCAAAGTCTGTTCTAGGCTGACTCCTCTTTGAGTATTAGCCAGAACTGAATGTATGCTATCATTAAAGAGATTTTTCTTTATTAAAAAAAAAATGAGCTGGGCGGTGGTGGCGCACGCTTTAATCCCAGCACTTGGGAGGCAGAGGCAGGCGATCTCTGTGAGTTCGAGGCCAGCCTGGTCTACAAAGCGAGTTCAGGACAGCCATAGCTGTTACACAGAGAAACCCTGTCTCAAAACCCCCCCCCCAAAAAAAGAGCTGGGGGATGGTGGCTCACGTCTTTAATCCCAGACCTTGAAAGGCAGAGGCAGGCAGATTTCTGTGAGTTTGAGGTCAGCCTGGTCTGCTGAACAAGTCCAGAACAGCCATGGATATTACATAGAGAAACTCTATCTTGAAGAAAACAAAACAAAACAAAACAATAGATTTAAAAAATGTGTATAAGTGTTTCTGCTTGCATCTATGTATGTGTACCATGTGCATGCCTAGTCCCCATGGAAAAGAAGACGTCTACCCCACAAAATTGAGAGGCTACCAGGAACTCAGTGATTCTCCAAGCTGTGAAATGCCTGCCTGACTCCAGAAATATTCTCTGGGAGGGAGCTGGTGATCCAGGGGTTTGGGGTCGCTGCAAGTACCTTCCAGAGGGTCAGAAGAGCTCAGAGCTTGAGCAAGGTCTCATGTATCCCAAGCTGACTTCCAACTCACTATGTAGTCAAGAATAACCTTGAACTCGATCCTCCTTCCTCCTCCACAGTGGTGGGACTACAGATGCATACCACCACACCCAGTTTTCCTCCTTCGGCTTTAACCCCTGACCCAGGAGATGCAATCATGTCTGACCTTATTTCCAACCTCTTCAGCCAGGTCCTGGGCTTTCTCAATGGCATCCAAAGCCTGGAAGGTGAGCAGAGGCCAGAGCTGTGGGCAATCTGACTAGCTTGGTGCATGGTAAAGAGAAAAGTGGGCCTGCTGGGGAGGGAAACAGGGGTGGAGCCATTCATTGTCCCTTGAGAAGGCAACAGGAGAGTGTATGTGACAAGCTCCATCCTGCCTTAGTTTATGCAGACATAACTGCTTCATGGGATGCTAGGACACAGTAAAACGGAATTTAAGAATATCATATTTAAATGCTAGCTCTGGCCCTTGATAAGCTGTGGGTCCCTGGGCAAGGCATGGGCCTTCTCTGTGGGTGGAGAATTACTGGGAATGTCTGGGCCTCAAGGAAACAGGGTGATGCAGATGTTAAATGAAGGGGACACGTCCAGAACTGTATCCCCAGTGTTGGCTATGTAGCCCCAAATTGGGAGCAGGAAAGAGCTTTAATCATGGGAAAGGGGCTGGCCTCACCTTGTCCAGCACCTTCCTGGCCATCCAGCACTTGGCCACACCTAGCAGCACATGCACCTGCCCCAGGCGGTTTCCGATCTCCATCATGATGCTCATAGCTGAGTCGTACCTAGGGAAGGCTGTCTGCAGAGCCAATCAGGGTTGGAATTGGGGTGCTCCAAGCCCAAGGTTCCCCCACCTCATCCTAGTGATCTCACCTCCAGGTCCCCACGGCTTCTGTGGATATCAGCAAAGCAGAGCAGACAGAGTGCCTGCAGTGGTCGGTCGCCATGCTGCAAAGCAATCTTCATGGACTCCTGCAAGGGAGGCTGATGGCTCGGGCAAGATCACATGATCTTGCTATGGGGTGTCCTATACCCTTTGAAGGATCCGTCAGGATCCCCACATCCTCAGAACCTAATACACTCTTGAGGTTGGTGAGGCCTCTTGCACTGAACCACTAAGGTCACAGTACTGTCTGACAAATGGAAACTGAGGCTCAGAGAGAAGCACCTTCACCAGGACCAGAGGAAGAAGCAATGCGATTTGAACTAAGTGGGGAAACATCAAGACTGACTCTTCCTTTTTTCTTTTTATCGTGTGTGTATGTGCGCACACGCACATGTGTGTGATATAGATACTACAATATTTATTAAGAAAAAGGCTCTCTTAATCCCAGCACTTGGGAGGCAGAAGCAGGCGGATCACTGTGAGTTCGAGGCCAGCCTGGTCTACAAAGTGAGTCCAGGACAGTCAAGAATATTACAGAGAAACCCTGTCTCGAAAAACCAGAAAAAAAAAAAAAAGAAAAAGGCTCTCCTTTTTCTTAATAAGAACGGTGTGGGCTAGAGAGCTGAAACACCCCTGAGACTCAGAAGCCCACCCCATCCCCCTTTTTCATTTTTTTTTTTTTTTTGCACAAAGGTTCCAGTGCAGTACAGGCTAGTCTCAAACTAAGGGATCATACTGTTTGACTCCTGAGTGCTGGCTGGGGTTACAGGCAGGTAACACTGTATCTGCCTCTGTTTTAGTATTTGTTGTTTTCTTTTCCTTTTCTCTCCCCCCACCCACAAAAAAAGGGTTTCTCTGTGTATCCTTGACTGTCCTGGACTCACATTGTAGACCAGGCTGGCCTTGAACTAACAGATATTTGCTTGCCTCTGCCTCCCAAGTGCTGGGATTAAAGACGTGTGCCACCACGCCCAGCTGTTATTGTTTTAAAAGACAGAATCACACGTAGCCCAGCCAGGCCTTGAACTATGTAGATGAGGATGGCTTTGACCTCCACCTTCCAAGTGTTGGGATTGTAGGCATGCATCACTAAACTGGGTTTTATGTAGGCTTCATGAACCCAGGGTTTTGTGCATGTCAGGCGAGTACTCTGTCAACTGAGCTATGTCCCCAGTCCTTACATTTTACTTTGCAACATAGCCCACAGAGGCTCCTGGGGGTACAGAGAAGCTCCTTGCCCTGAGGATGGACTGGAAGGGAACGAGGTCTGGGGCAGAGTTTATGATAAACATATACTCTTCAGGTGCTTATTTATTTAGCAAGCCTTGGGGGATCCTATGGGCTACTCCAGAAAATAGGGAGCCCTGTGTCCTGGGCCTGAGATCCTCTCCCGCCCACACCACCTGCATGCTTCCCACCTCACAACACTCCATGGCGCTGCCCAGGTGACCCAGCAGGCGGTAGGCCACCGCCATGTGGTACTGGCTCATGGCCCGATACTTGAGGCTCCAGCCTTTGCCATAGTCGTTCACAAGCTCTGCAGCCTTGCAGGGAAAGAACAGGGCTTTCTCATAGTCCTGCAGGGAACACAGAACAGGAAGGGGACACACTGAGTGGTAGGAACTACCCACACCCAGGGCTCCAGGTCTGGGTGCTCTGACATCCAGGAAGCATCAATGTTTTGTTTATGTTTTTTAAAATGGGTTGGTTTTTTTTTTTTTCTTTTTTTTTTTTTTTGGTTTTTCGAGACAGGGTTTCTCTGAATATCTCTGGCTGTCCTGGACTCGCTTTGTAGACCAGGCTGGCCTCGAACTCACAAAGATCCGCCTGCCTCTGCCTCCCAAGTGCTGGGATTAAAGGCATGCACCACCACCGCCCGGCTTGGTTTTTTTTTTTTTTTTTTTTGTTGCTCAGGCTAGCTTCAAACTTGTAGTCCCCCTGCCTTTGCCTCTAAGTACTGGGATCACAAATATGTACCACCATGGTCATGGTCACCCCAGTCATTTTGGCCTCCAGCAGGAAGCATTATCCAGGTAGAAGGGGAAGCCAGTGCACAAGCATGACCTCTTGAGACTGCTGCTGTATGCTGAGAGCCTAACACAGTTCTTACACTAGCTGGCCATAATAAGTACTGTTCATTGGATGGAAAAGCGAAGATACACCTGGCCTCTCCTCTCACGCGGTTCCAGATCGGCTTCTCAGCTTCAGAACAGAGTTCCACCACCATCAGCACCAAACAGGAGAACTGGCTTGGCAAGACCAGGAAACCTTTGTGTACCTCCCCCTCAAACACAAAAAAGCACCCCCCACAGAGCTAATGCCTTGCTTCCCACTCATCAGGAAAGCAGGAACTCAGGAGTACCCTTGTCTACTCTTGGCCACATCTTCTACCTACATCTTGCTTTCCTTTCTGTGCCCCAACCATACCATGGGAACTCACCCATGACCAAGCCCCTACATCTGCATCATTAAAGTTTCTCTACCTAATCATCTACCACATACAAAGTGTGACACAACTCACCTGGAATCTCAGCATCCAGAAAGTGGAGGCAGAAGAACCAGGATTTCAAGGCCAGCCTTGGCTATATATGGAATTTGAGGCCAGTCCTGGATACACGAGACCCTATCTTTAACCACCCATCCACCCACCCAACCAACCAACAAACAAATAGACCAAAATTTTCCATCTTTGAGAAAGAAGGATCAAGTTTACAACCAGTGGAAAATAACTCCTAAAAACTAGGTTTGGGTTAGAAATAGCCCTGTTGTATAAATTCCAGTCATTCTGACACCTAAAAAGATTTAGTAGCACAGACAGTGTGGCAGCAGTGAACACCTAGGGATCCCCTTCAAGTGCCATTGCCCACTGAAAAGAACATGAGGAAACAGCAGGCTTCATACCTAGTCCAAAGGATGTTCAAAATAAGCCTGAAGTTCTGTATTGTATCAAATAAACAACGAGTAAAAAACAAAACAAAACCTGTCACTAGGCAAGGGTGGCACACACCTTTACAGTACTTGGGAGGCAGAAGCAGGTGGATCTCTGAGAGTCTGAGGCCATCCTGGTCAACAGAGCAAGTTCCAGGATGTGCAGGGCAATACTGAGAAGCCCTGTCTTGAAAAAAATCCCATAAATAAATAAGCAAATAGATAGATAGATAGGAAAAGCAGGACATGGATATTTCTAACAGTGTTCTTAGCCAAGATGTGTGAACTCATCTTACCAACCTCACTGAAGAAAAAGGAGGGATCTTAGAACTCCTCAAGGAAACACAAAAGCGAGTTGGGGGCAAACAAGATGGGGCATTCTTTAAAGCATTTAATCTGGTTTCTTCAATGTGTGGAAAATAAAAGGGAGAGCCAGAATTTTCTATTCAGAGACATAAAAGACACAATAAGCCACTCATTGTACAGCTCTGGTTGTACTCTGCTTTCAACAAGCCAAGAGTAAGGAAAGTACTTCAGGATAAGTAGAGAAATGTAAATATAAACAGGTCTTTCTGGGATTATTTAGCTGCTAGTCTGAGATTATGATAATGTTGGTGTGTGTAAGAACAGTTATTGTGGTTACGTAAAAAAGGGTCATTGGAAATCAAATATTGTTTTCAGATTTTAGCGATTCATATAGAACTACTTCAGAAAGTATAGAAAGATGCTGGGCTGGAGAGATGGCTTAGTGATTTAGAACAGTTACTGCTATTGCAAAGGACCTGGGTTCAATTCCCAGCTCCCACATTGTGGATCGCAACTATCTGAAATCCCAGTTCCAGGGAATCTGACACACTCCTCTGGCCTCCGGGGCACCAGACACACATGTATTATCCGGGGCACCAGACACACATGTATTGCAATTACATGCAGGCAAACATTGTTACATAGAAAATAAAATAAGTCTAAAAAATACAATAAAAGTAGCAAGGTATCAATAATTTTCCTTCCTCCCTCCTTCCTTCCTTCCTTCCTTCCCTCCCTCCCTCCCTCCCTCCCTCCCTTCCCTCCTTCCAAGACAGAGCTCACATAGCACAGGCTTGCTTCAAACTCATTGTCAGTTAAGAACGACCTTAACTTCTGATCCTATCCTCTCTGCTTCCTCAGTGTAGTGCTGGGATCACAGGCAGTGTACCACTGCACTCAGTTTATGCAGTGCTAAGAATCAAAGTTTGTGAACACTAGGCAAGCACTCTACCAACAGAGCTACATTCCCAGTCTGATGTCAACAATTTTCTAATAAAATAGTTAAAATATGTAAAACAAAAGTAGCAAAATATGAATAATTGGTGCATCTAAGTGGTGGGTATATGGGAATTCACTGTATATTCTTACATTATTTTCCCTTGCCAGGCGTGGTGGTGCATGTCTTTAATCCCGGCACTCAGGAGGCAGAGGCAGGCAGATAGATCTCTGCGAGTTCAAGGCCAGCCTGGTCTACCAAGTGAGTCCAGGACAGCCAAGGCTTATTAAACAGAGAAACCCTGTCTCAAAAAACAAAACAAAAAAACTCCATTATTTTCCCTTTGGTGAGGGACAAAGTATTTTCCATGTCTTAGTAGTTCAAATTCTCCTAAATCTTGAGTCTAAAGAGATAGCTCAGCAGTTAAGGGCACTGGCTGCTCTTCCAGAGGACCTGGTTTTGATTTCCAGCACCCACATGGCAGCTCACAGCATCTGTAATTTCAGTTCCGGGGACTCCACTGCCATCTTCTGGTGTCCACAAGCAAAGCCCACATGTGGTACTCAGACACATATAGGCAAAACACCCACACACATAAAGTAAAAATGAATAAATCTTCTTTAAAAAAAATCCCCCACATCTGGGTATTAAACTGGGCTATATGAGACCCACTAAAATCCTGGTGATTGGAAGCTTTCGGTCACTGACCCTACTGATAAGTTCACAGCCCATCCTTCTGCGTTGCTTTCCGCCTCTCACACTCCTGCCAGCTCTGTGGTCTCCCTTTCTCTTGGCAGAGTTTTGCCTGACAGTTAACTCTGGGATTTCTGCCTGGCTCAATCCTTTCCTCCTCCATCATTCACTGACCACTCTCTTAAAAATGATGTCCCTACCCCTCATCCTGGTATTGCCTGCTCTTCTTCACATGATGCACAACCAACTTCCTGATGGTGTTAACTGTCCTTCTCATCCAGATAGAACCGAGCTTCATAAGAGACCCTGTCTTTGTCTCTTTGTCCTTGTTGCTACACACATAGTCCAGCAGTTCATGAGAGGTAGTGGATCCTTAGTTTAAAAAAAAAAAAAGTTCTATGTTTTTTGAGACAGGGTTGCTCTGTGTAGCCCTGGCTGTTCTGGAACTCACTCTATACATCAGGCTGGCCTTGAATTCATAGAAATCTGCCTGCTTCTGTCTCCCAGATGCTGGGATTAAAGGCATGCATCACCCGCCTGGCTTGGTTAATACTTTTTAAAGTATTTATTTGAAATTAAGTGTATGTGTGTGCCTAAGTATATGTATGTACACCATGTGCATGCAGCAGCCTACAGAAGTCAAGAAAGCAAGGGATGCCCTGGAACTGTAGCTACAGGCAGTTGTGAGCCACCACATCACATCAGTGCTGGGAACCAAACTTGGATCCTTTGCAAAAGCAGCAAGTGCTCTGAACCACTGATCCATCTCTCTAGACTCACCTCAATACTAGGCAAATGAATCTTTACATCCTGGCTGTTGAGTCCTATTCTTCCTCATTTATACACAGACCTCTTAGGTACAGAGAAGAGAGGTGACTTGCCCACGACCACACAGAAAACATAGGGCTTCCCTGTCTCCTAGGTCATCTGAGAGATGGAGGGGTGAATCCTGGCCCTACCTTCCCTGGAGTGTTGGTTTCTCATTCACCACACCCCTATCTAAAAGGAGGGCCGAGGGCGGTGCCCATCAAGGTGTGTGGCTTCTAAGAGGCTCTCAGGGCTTTCTTGTGCTGGACCTGGAGGAAGTAGGTGCAGCCTATACAAACCAAGCCAGCAAGTCTGTTGATGCCAGAGAGTCTGTGGACCTGTATGTGCCACAGAAATGCTCCATGATCAACCACATCACTGGTGCCTTGGTCCATCCAGATGAAAGTGGCTGAGGTTGACAAGATCACAGAAGGTTTAATGGTCCGTTCGAAACCTATGCTACCAGAAGGGTCATTTGCAGGGTGGCCTAGTTAGATAATTCTATTCTCCGACTGGCTAAGGCTGATGGCATTATCTCAAAAGAACTTTTGGCCACAAGTCAGGGAATATTTACTATAAATAGTGAGAATTCCACCCTACAAGAGGTTCTCGGAGAGCCCCAAAGACCCCAATGTCTTGCTGTCCCCCCTCCAGCCCAGGGCCCAGACCCACCTTGACCTGGGCGTAGAAGCTGCCCAGGCTGCAGCAGACACGACACTCCAGCATGGTGTCGTCGTTATTGTGGGCATAGCGCAGGGCCTTCTCAAAGCTCTCTAAGGCCTTCTGGAAGAGGCTGAGACCCAGGAAAGCGTTGCCCATGCTCAAGCTCACTTGGCCCCCAAGCTGAGCACCAGCCCTGGTGCCAGGTAGGCTGAGGCAGGTCTTGCAGTAGGAGATGGTTTTGTGGAACTCACACAGCTTCTCATTGCTGCGTGCCAGGTTCAAGTAGCTTTCAAGCAGGAAGTCGGCATCCTCCAGCTCCCGAGCAGTGTCAATCTGGACCACAGCAAACTGACCCCAGGGTAGTAGGTTGACAATACTCAGCTATGGCTCAACCAGCACCCCTTGGCTGCCACCCCGAGCCCTACTTCACAGCCAGAACAGCAGATCCCAAAGCTCAGACTCAGAGCTTCCACCACCTCAGACCTATGCTCCCAGGCTCCAGCTAGCAGAAGCTTAAAACCAAGCTCAGGGAAGACCTCATCCTTTCACCCTCAGCCTCGGATCTCGAGTCTCCACCACTCACCAGCTTCACCCTAAAACTTGGAGCTTGTACCTCCAGGCAGCAAGTGGCAGACTAAAATCTAGGCTAGGGGGTCCGCTCTTAAGATCCCTGGACTCCAATGCCTGAGAACCCTAGTCCCAGATGCTCTGACATTGAAGTTGAAGGCCACAGGCCTGAATCTGAAGCTACTCAGCCATCCAAGACTTCCATGCAGATTCAAAACCTCAGACCCAGCTGCTAGCCTGTGAGACACGGGATTCTCAGGAAGCGACAAGGGGGCCTGGATGTTGGGAGTCATCCAGCCATCCGCAGTCCTGAACACAGCCCCCGGACCCCCCACAGCTCCCAGGAAGGGTGCATCTACCTTCAGCATCTCTTTGTAACGGCCCATCTCTGAGTGAGCTGTTACCAGACAGCCCAGCGCCCTGAAGCGGCCCACGAGGTCAGAGCCCTTCTCCAGCACCTTCATCCACACCTGCAGTGCCTTCTCTGTCTGGTTGGACTGGTACAGCTGGAGTCCTTTTTCGATCTGTTGCTTTGTCTGGTCCTGCCCCATCCTCTCACAGCCTGGCCACTCAGGGAAAGACCGTGGTTGGCTAGGTGTTTCTACACTCTCATGGTGTTGGACCCACAGCGCCGGCTGCCCACTGGTCTCTGGGAGGACAAACCAACGCCAAGCCTAAGCTGAGCAGGGCCTGGATGAACAACAGGCGCCACCCTGGGTACAAGGCTAGTTCAGCCCGTCTGCAGCTGTCCCTGCCAGTTGGGGCCACGTGGCTTCTGAGGAATGTTAGCAGCAAGGTCACGAGGGTTTCTGTCGCACCCACCCAAAGCTGAAAGGTGGCTCCTCAAAGGATACAGGCACTCTGCCACCTGGGAACCTGTTTGGGTGCCCCTTTGACACTGTGACACTGGCCTGGATGCCCCTGGCAGGTTAAGCTCTCCTGAAGCCTTGCCAAAGGCTGGCCTCCAGGATGGGAGCAAGCCTCGGGACAGGGGTTTTGACAGCAGGAAGGAAGCAGGCAGGATGCTGGGCATACAGGCAGCAGGGAGGTGGGGTGTGTGCCTAGCCAGATTCCTCTCTCCGCTTTTCTTCAATTTTGTTTTTATTGAGACAGGGTTTCGTTGTGTTGTCCTGGAATTTGCTTTGTAGGCCAGGCTGGCCTCAATCTGCCTGCCTCTTCCTCCTAAGTGCTGAGACTAAAGGCATGAGCCACCACACCTAGCTAATGGAACACCTTTTTTTTATTTCTCCCTAAGACAGGGTTTCTCTTTGTAGCTCTGGCTGTCTTGGAACTCACTCTGTACACCAGGACAGTTTTAAACTCAGAGATCCGCCTGCCTCAGCCTCCTGAGTGCTGGGATTAAAAGTGTGAGCCACCATGCCCAGCTTCACCTCTGCTTTTCTTGCTAGCTCCCCGCCTCCCGTTTTAAGCTTGTACCTTACCCATCACTTAGGCAATTAACCGGGCACACATTCCTAACACCTTACCTTAGCTGGTGGAGGTTTGGTTTCCTCCTAACTCCCTAAGCAAGTCCTGCAGCACTCTGGGCCTGCTTCCTCCTCTACATGGCTAGAAGAGTTTAACCCTTACAGTGGTGTGCAATGACTCACACAGTGTAGCACAATGGGTGTCAGCCTGACTCTGTTTGCTGCATCGCTGTATTGCTGTTCAAGCACAGAGACCCTGGGCAAATTACTGGCTCTGAGGAAGAAGGGTTAACAGCAACTAGTTCACAGAATTGTCATAGAACTTGAGGCCTTAGAATAGTGTCTAGTGTGAAGGAAACATTACGTGTCAGTGAGAAAAGATGATAGTACCCCTGACAAAATGACAACCAAGGGCCACAGTTTGGTCCTTGAAGGTTTAAAAAGTGCCCCAATTCCAGGGGCTGTTGAAATGGCTCAGCCAGGAATGGCATTTGCTGCCAAACATAACAACCTGAGTTCTATCCCTGGGATTCACGTGAGAGGACAAAACCGACTCCCACAAGTTGTCCACATGAGTGTCTGCATTACACCTGCACACAGTGAATAAGAAAGCATTAAGGGCCCAAGTCCAACCCCAGGTCTGGTGTGACAGCATTTGTAACAGTAAACTGCAATGCCAAACCCTCTAGGGGTCTTAAAGAGGGACCAGAGATTTTAAATACTAAGCTCACTAGAGCTTGTGCAGTTGAGAGAAACCAAAAGTGAGTCCCTGCCACCCTTACTAGCTCAACTCACCCATGCTCCTCCACGTCAGGGCCACTTCTGGCCCCAGGGCAAAGTTTATCCTGCTAGAGCAGATAACTCAGTGGATTTTTTTTAGCATATTCTCAAGCTTGTGCACTGATTGCCACTAGTTCCAGAAGTGTGTACCCACTAGGAGTTCCCCTCGGTCTTCCCTGGTTATGGCTGAACTGTCTCTCTCATCCTAGATCCATATGGTGAAGTCCTAACCCCCAGGTCCTCAGAATGCAGCTGAACACAGAAATACTGCCTTTAAAGAGCTAACTATGGTGGGCTATAATCCAACTCCAAGAGATCCAACACCCTCACACAGACATACATGCAGACATCAATGCACATAAAATAAAAATAAATCATTTTAAAATGTTTTAAGCTAATTAAGACAAAGTGAGAATAGGGGCTGTTTGACTTTTTCTGAGGAAATATGAAGTGTCTTTTTACCAGGCAGACTTTGGGTAGAACTGTTTTTTAAAAAAAAAATATCTATCTGGGTGTGGTACTACACATCTTTTTTTTTTTGGTTTTTCGAGACAGGGTTTCTCTGTGTATCCTTGGCTGTCCTGGACTCACTTTGTAGACCAGGCTGGCCTCGAACTCACAGTGATCCGCCTGCCTCTGCCTCCCAAGTGCTGGGATTAAAGGCGTGCGCCACCACCGCCCGGCCATCTTTTTTTTTTAAACTTTGTTTTGTTTATTTATTATGTATACAGTATTTGCTCTACATATATGCCAGGGCAGATCTCAATGTAGATGGCTGTGAGCCACCATGTGGTTGCTGGGAATTGAACTCAGGACCTTGGGAAGAACAGCCAGTGCTCTTAACCTCTGAGCTACCTCTCCAGCCCAGTACTACACATCTTTAATGACAGTACTTGGGAGGCAGACGCATGTCTACATATCAAGGAGGCCAGCCTGGTCTACGTAGCAAGTTCCATTCATCCCAGGCTACATAGTAAAACCCTGTCTCAAAAGGGTGCATGCATGTTGTGTGCATCTAATGTCAGAAGAGGCATTAGATCCCCGGAAATTCGAGTTATAGACAGTTGTGAGCTTCTATATGGGTACAGGAAGAATTGAACTAGGGTCCTCTGGAAGAGCAGCCACTGCTCTTAACCACTGAGTCATCTTTCCAGCTCCTGGAATTGTTTCTTTAGTGTCTACCCAAATTTACCCTGATCAACTAGTGAGTTCATTGGAGTTACTTACAGCAGCATGGGTGATTTAGGCAGTTTAACTACCATAACACCCACTCAGGAATGACTTCAGGAAGCTGTATCATGAAATTCTTTTAAGGGTCTTGTGTACTGTGTTTTTAGATGCCGATTTCAGTGCCCTGAGATCTGGTTACCATCACCCTGCCACGGGCATTGTTATGAATGTTGAACCATCTCTTGTATCCATGTGATGTGAGGAATGTGCCCCAATTTATCTCTGATTGGTTAATAAAGTTGTTGACAGCCTAGGCTGGGCAGAAGAGATTAGGCGGGGCAAAGGTTCCCAGGCTTGAAGTCAGAGAAAGACCAGGAATGTTTGTGGGGCAGACGGGGAGGAGAGTAGGTTCCCATGAGGTATCAAGGATCATGACCATGTGGCCAAGAGCATCTTGGTTTGAGGACTGGCATGATGGAGCAGAAGTGGCCCAAATGGAACATATGCAAGTATTATGGGGAATTTGGCATGGAAGCAGACAAGATAGCTTAGAGGGATTTTGTTTTTGTTTTGTTGTTTGTGTTTTTTCAAGATAGGGTTTCTCTTTTACAAAGACTCACTTTGTAGACCAGGCTGACCTCGAACTCACAGAGATCCACCTGCCTCTGCCTCCCAAGTTCTGGGATTAAAGGCGTGCACCACCACGCCCAGCTAAGCTTAGAGGGCTGATACCTGCCCAGCTGTAGTGCTTTAAGGGTTGGGTTTTTGTTTGTTTTTTAAGATTTTATTTATTACATATACAATGTTCTGTCTACAAATATACCTGCAGGCCAGAAGAGGGCACCAGATTTCATTATGGATGGTTGTGAGTCACCATGTGGTTGCTGAGAATTGAACTCAGGACCTCTGGAAGAGCAGTCAGTGCTCTTAACTTCTGAGCCATCTCTCCAGCCCCTTTAAGGATTGTTTTAAATCTAAAAGGTCTCTGTGAAGTTATTTGGGGAACTAACTGGTTAAGGAATAACTACTGCAGTATTAATTTCTATCATTAACTAATATATACAGAATAATATTCTTTTACAGATTTCCTTGCCCAGCTTGCAGGCAGCCCCATTGAAGGGTCTCCCTCTCCAACCAATGATTAGATGATTATAACATTTGGTTGGGACACCTAGCGTTGGAACTTTGCTCTGAGTTCTTCTACATCCCTGAGCAGTCCTCACAAGAAGGGATATTTGCTGTGTTTCCTGAGGAGCTGTAAACAGTTATCTTGTAACCCTAAGTGGGGCACTAGTAACTGACCAAAGAATCACCTGTCTAGCTCAAGAGAAGCAATGAGTTTATTACAGTTTCTTAGAGGAGTAGGGTGTCTCAAAGGCAGTACTATCACTGGAAAGCCCGCCCAGCATAGGTGAGGAACTCCACACCCCTGGAGGGAGCCCCCTCCAGTTTATTCTGTTCCACCACGTCCCCTTGCTCCCAGCACCTGTTCACAGTTTACACAACCTTGCAGTTTCATTGGCTTGAGACTGGAGTCTCTCCCTTCCCTCCCACAGGATGTTTCAATTTGGAGGAAATAGCTTCATGATACTGGAGTGTGCCTTGATACCTATTAAGGGTAAGAGATCAGGACTTAGACATAGGAAGACCATGTGAGTATCAGTGTGTGGTGCACACCTATAATCCCAGTACTTGGAAAGTGGAGACAGGACCAGTTCAAAGCCATCTTCTGGTACAAAGTTTATGGACAACCTAGACTATAAGAGACTATCTCAAAACACAAGACAAAACAAAACAAACCACCTCAGGTGAGACCAATTCTTGAACATACTGAATTTCCAGGTTCCAAAACTGAGTATCCATGGGTTTACCCACTTGGAATGCTTGGACCAAGCAATGGCTCAGTCATGGCCATTAGTATCTGGCTTTTTCAAGTAGCCTAACACTTCAGGAGGATATCAACACTTATAAAAATATTTATTTTTATTATTGTGTATTATTTCTATGTGTATGTGGGGAGGGGTATGTACCCACGAAGGTATCTGTGGGGGTCGCAAGTGTTGAATGCCCCTGAAGCTGGGGTTATAGGCAGTTGTGAGCCACCCTATGAACATGTGCTTCAAGAGCAGTACATGCCATTTATGTAATTGTTCAAGATGGGATCTCTCTACATAGACTTACCTATCTGGGAACTCACTATGAAGACCAGGATGGCCTTGCAGAGATTCACTTGCCACACTTGGCAGCAATACAGGCCAACTAACAACAGCTGAGGCATCTCTCCAGATCTACTTTTTTCTTCTTTTTAGGGTCATTGTGATGGTTAGTTTTGTCAACTTGCCACAACCTAGTCACTGGGAAAGGGAATCTTGGCTTCTATCTTCCCACACTCCTAGGTGCTGGGATGGCTTGAGCTGCTGCGATATGCTGTGATAAAGACTGGATGGTGAGTGGGGGGGGGGGGCGGGGCATGCCTTTAATCCCAGCACTCAGGAGGCAGAAGCAGGCAGATCTCTGAGTTTGAGGCCAGCCTGGTCTACAAAGTGAGTCCAGGTAAGCAAAGTCTACACAATGAACCTGTCTTGAAAAACAAAAGCAAACAAACAAAAAAAAAAGAGTGGATGGTGATTCCCCCTTCCTTCTTTTCTTTTTGAGACAGTGTCTCATGGAACCTAGAATGGTCTCCACCTTGCTATGGAGCCAAGAATGAATGACCTTGCACTTCTGACCCTCTGGCCTCTACAACCTAGAATTATAGGTAAGTGCCATTACATCTAGTTCCTGCAATGCTGGGAATCAAACCTAGGGTCTGGTACATGCTAGGCAAGTACTTTATCAACTGGGCCACATCTCTAGCCCATTTTCTTGAGACCAGAGTTTCTCCATGTAGCCCAGGGTGGCTATGAACATGTGATCCTTTTGCTGTGGCCTCCTATGTCCTGGAATTATGGAGGTGTTTTCTTTTCTTTTCATCCTTATTTTTCAAAATGTTTAACTACTAGATTTATTTTATATATTTTTGCCTGCATGAATTGTCTGTGCACCATGCACATGTCTGATGCCCTTGGAGATTAGAAGAGAGTAACACCAGGTACCTTGCAACTGGAGTTATGATTGGTTGTGAACCACGATAAGGATGCTGGGAATAGAACCTGTGTCACTGCAAGAGCAATTAAGCTATCTCTCCAGATCCCAGAGGGGTTTTCTTTAAAGTAAGGTACTCATCTAGAAGAGTCTGGATACTGACTGTAAACAATGCATATATTCTGTGCTGGATGTGGTGGTTTAGATGAGAACGGCTCCTACAGGTTAATAATATATTTAAATGCTGGGTCCTTAGTTGGTAGAACTATTTTGGAGGGAATCATTAGAGGCCTTGTTGGAGAAAGTGTTACTGGAGGTAGGCTTATGTTTCAAAAGCCCACAGCAGGCCCAGTCTCTGGCCTCCAACTTACAGGTAAGATGTAAGCTCTCAGCTACTACTCCAGCACCATGCCTGTCAACCTGCTGCCATCTTTCCCAGCACAACGATCATGGACTCACTAAGCAAATCCCCAATTACATAATTTCTTTCATGAGTTGCCTTGGTTATGTTTATGCTCTTCACAGCAACAGAACAGTAATCAAGACACTGGCATTAACATAACAGCAGCGTGTCAAATGTAGGTTTTTTTGAGACGGGTTTTCTATGTATCCTTGACTGTCCTGGATTCACTTTGTAGCCCAGGCTGGCTTTGAACTCACAGAGATCTGCCCGCCTCTGCCTCCTGAGTGCTGCGATTAAAGGAGTGCACCACCATGACCGGCAGTTACAGACAGCTGTGAAATGCCATGTGAGTGCTGGGATTTGAACCGGGTCCTCTGGAAAAACACCCAGTGCTCTTAACCACTGAGCCATCTCTGCAGCCCCAAATGTAGTTTTTGAATACATGAAATACTTAGGATAAAACTGAAGAACCAATTTTATATTCCTCCTCTTCTGAGCTTCAAAGGCACCAAGCACACACATGGGTATACATACATACATATATACAGGCAAAACATTCATGCACATAAAAAATACATTTGTGCACATAAAAAAGTCTCTTTTTGCTGTTTTTAGAAACAGGGTTTCTTGGGCTGGAGAGATGACTCCGCGGTTAAGAGCACTGGCTGCTCTTCCAGAGGTCATGAGTTCAATTCCCAGCAACCACATGGTGGCTCACAACCATCCATAATGAAAGCTGGTGTCCTCTTCTGGCCTGCAGGTATACCTGCAGACAGAACACTGTATACATAATAAATCTTTAAAAAAAAAAAAAAGAAAGAAACAGGGTTTCTCTGTGTGGTCCTGGCCAGCCTGGAACTCAACTCTGTAGACCAGGCTGACCTTTTACTCAGATCTACCTCAGGAGTGCTAGGATTAAAGGTGTGTGCCACCACTGCCTGGCAAATCTTTTTTTTTTTTTTTTTGGTTTTTCGAGACAGGGTTTCTTTGTATAACAGCTCTGGCTGTCCTGGACTCACTTTGTAAACCAAGCTGGCCTCGAACTCACAGAGATCCGCCTGCCTCTGCCTCCCAAGTGCTGGGATTAAAGGCGTGCGCCACCACTGCCCAGCTAAAACAGCACGCCTGGCAAATCTTAAAAAAAAAATAATAAGTTTTTTTTTCAAGACAAGGTTTCTCTTTGTAGCTTTGGTTGTCCTGGAACCCACTCTGTTTACCAGGCTGGCCTCGAATTCACAGAGATCTGCCTGCCTCTGCCTCCTGAGTGCTGGGAATAAAGGCATGTGCTACCACACCTGACCACTATAGACAGTTTCAAACTGTCATGTGGGTGCTAGGATTTGAACCCAGGTCCTTTGGAAGAGCAGTCAGTGCTCTTAATCGCTGAGCCATCTCTCCAGCCCCTCTTAAATTGTTTTTAATGATTCATTTTTGAAAATTTTTATGTATATTGGTGTTCTGCCTGCCTGTATGTGTGTGAGAGTGTGAGATCCTCTGGAATTGGAGTTACACACAGTGTGAGCTGCCATGTAGGTGCTGAGAATTTAACCAGGGTCCTTTAGAAAAGTAGCCAGTACTCTTAACGGTTGAGCCATCTCTCCAGCCCTTAATTTTTAAAAAATTATCTTTACAGATACTAATGGGGAAATTATTTGGGATGATCCAGGTCTAGAACAGTGGTTCTCAACCTGTGGGTCATGACCCTTTTGGGGCCACATATCAGAGATCCTGTATATCAGATATTTATATTACGATTCATAACAGTAGCAAAATTGCAGTTATGAAGTAGTAACAAAATAATTTTATGGTTGGAGGTCATTACAGCATGAGGAACTGTATTAAAGGGTCACAGTATTAGGAAGGTTGAGAACCATTGGTCTAGAGCATTTCAGGATAGGACAAATGATAACAAGGGAAAAGGAGGGTAGGACGGAAAGAGGTAGAAAGGTATAGATAGGGTGATTTTGAAAGAAGACGGAAGACAAGCTCAAAGGGCTGGCCTAGCCAACTGGTAGGATATTTATTCATTGAGTAGATTTCGAAGAGAAAGGAGAAAAAGCGTCAGGAAGCAGACTAAAAGCCAGAGAAAAGACCCCATCCTCTGTGATTACATTTACCCAAAATACCCAGAGTACACAAAACTACTGAAAGTACATTAGTCTAGCTAGGTGGTGTTGGCACCCAGAATTTGAGAGGCAGAGGCAGAGGCAGGTGGATTGAGTTCGGGGCCAGCCCAGTCTATAGACTGGAGCACCAAGACAGCCAGGGCTACCCAGAGAAATCCTGTCTTGAAATACAAAAATCAAACAGAAAGTCGATTAGTAGACAAGGGCTAGGAAAGTAACTGTTAATGAATAAGAGCTTTGGAATGATGAAAACGTCCCCATGTTAGGATGTACAACAACTACATCACCCTACAACCCAATGGGGATAGTCTTACAGGGCTGAACTCCCAAAATTTAAACATTTCCCAGTTCACCAGACATTACAGTACAAACCAGTACTTGGGAGGCAGAAGGTGGATTTCTAATACAAGGCCAGCCTGATCTACATAACGAGTTCAAGATCAGCCAGATCTATATTAAGTTTCTGTCTCAAAAAACAAGCAAGCAAGCAAACAAACAAACCCCAAAGTCCTCAAAGGGGTAGCTGAGACAGGAAATGTGCCTTCAAGACAGAATGGCCTTTCCCAGTTGATAGTTCAGTTTTTCAAGTCAAGAGAACTTTCATTTAGAAAAACAAAAGCCCTCCCTATTACTGGAGCCTTCCCCAGCAGAGACAAAAGGCCACATTCCCACAGTAAATTAAACCCCAGACAGTAGAGGAGGGAGAGGATTCCCGAGGAAGAAGGAATCAGTGCATGAAAGTGGCTGAAGGTACATCAAAGTCTGTATCTTACCAGGAGATAAATGCTATCAGACATCAGTGTGACATTCCCAGAGGTGAAGGGACAATCTGGCCTTTAATTTCCTTCCTGGGGACTTTTTCTGAATCAGGGACTGTGCTGCTTAGCTGAGCACAGCATGTGACAGTTAGGATACTTGTGTGCTGACCAAGAAAGTCACCGCAGACAGACGGCAGAAATGCACTGAGGTGATGAGTCACAGAGAGAAGCATTTCATAAGGAAATACAAACTGTTTAAGATCCATCTGTGTTACAGAGACATAAAGTCAGACTTTAAAAGTTTTTAAAAGGTGAGTTTGAGGTCAACTTGGTTTATATAGTAAGTTCCAGGACAGCCAGGGCTATGTGCAAATC
>CAJQZJ010000309.1:6557579-6592619 GCA_907164525.1 Lophiomys imhausi | reverse complement strand
AAAAAAAAAAAAAAAAAAAAAACGGCTACAGGCCAGGTGTAGTGGCATACTTGTTTAATCCTAGTACTCGGGAGGCAGAGGCAGGTGGATCTCTGTGAGTTCAAGGCCAGCCTGGTCTGCAAAATGAGTCCAGGACAGCCAGGTATACACAGAGAAACCCTGTCTCAGAAAAACAAAACAAAACAAAAAAAAACCAGCTACAGTTCAGTTGGTAATGTTCTCTTAGCATGTACAAAGCCCTGAGTCAGCCACCCCCCCACCCCCCAGCCCCGCAATCCCAGCACTTGGGAGGTTGAGAAAGGAGGGAGCAGAAGTTCAGGGTTCAGCTACATAGTTTGAGGTCAGCCTGGTCTACACATGAGTTCCAGGAAAGCCAAGACTAATAGAGACCCTTTCTCAACAACAAACCAAACCCCCCAAAAAAAACATCACAATCAAACTCCTTTTTTTTTGTTTTTTTTGTTTTTTGAGACAGGGTTTCATGGTTTCTCTGTATAAGAGCCCCCTGGCTGTCCTAGACTTGCTTTTAGACAAGGCTGTCTTCGAACTCAGCGATCTACTTGCCTCTGCCTCCCAAGTGCTGGGATTAAAGGCCCAGCCGAAAGCACTTTTGACATCAATTTTAATTTTTTTGGTTCCAAGAATCACACACAGGACCTTTGCATGGCAAGTGATCTACTACTGAGCTACATACCCTGTGTTTACATTGTGTACAGAGGGCAGAGGACGATATTCTATCTGGGGAAAAAAGTATGTGTATGGGTGTTTTCCCTGTATGTATGTCTGTGTAGCATGTATGTGTGCATGGAGGCGAGAAGAGGGTGTGCATCTCCTGGTACGGGAGTTATAGATGGTTGTAACCAACGTGGTGGGTGGGTGCTGATAATCACACTAGTCTTCTAATAGGATAGCCAGTGCTATCAACCATAGAGCCAACCATCTCTCCAGCCCCATCGCCAGTTTATTTTTTCAGACAGGGTCTCTCCTTGAACCTAGGCAATAAACCTGGCTAGACTGACTGGCCAGCATGCCCCAACACTTTCCAGGATCTGTCTCCCTTGTATTAAGATTCTAAGTGTGTGCTGCCATGTCTGGCTTGTTCATGTGGGTTCTGGGCTGAATGTTTGCATTGCAAGTACTTTACTGAACAAGTTGTCTCCCCAGCCCCTCGTCTGGTTAAGTTGTAAAGAAAAGCAACAGCTTCTAGGTATGCCATTAAACTGAAAAGTTTTCATTCTACCATTTAGTTTTTATATCAAGTTCTATCTCAGGGATGCAGAAATCCCAAAGCAATGACTAAGAGCAGCTCTACTAGCCTGCATAAAAAGACTTCTGTTTAATTATATCTATTCCACTGCAAGTGGCTATGTGTGTAAGAGTGCAAGGGCCCAGAGAGACCAGAAGAGGGTGTCAGATCCCCAACTGCTGGAGTTACAAAGTGAGAGCAGCCCAGTATGGATGCTGGGAGCCAAACTTGGAGAACAGTCCATGCCCTTACGCAGTCATTTTTCCAATGTGTGGGTTTTTTTGTTTTTGTTTGAGTCTCACTGTGTAACTTTGGCTGGCCAGGAGTCCACTATGTTTGGAGACCCATTTGCCTCTCAAGTCGATTAAAGGCATACACCACCATGCTTTTGAGTCAAAGAAAATCAAAGGTGGGCCAGACACGGGTGCCTCGTGCCCATAAGCTCAGGATTTAAGGCAGAGGCAGAAAGATCAAGAGTTCAAGGTCATTTTCCCTACAAAGCTACTTTGAGGACAGGAAGATGTTAACAGGAAACCACTTTAAGATAACTTTTTTTTTTTGGAAGCATCAGGCCTGGGCACTGAGTCTACAGAAGGCTCTGACGACACCACTTCTTCAAAATACGAAATACAGAACCCTGGGAGGATGCCCAATAGACATTTAAATTGTTAGTGGCATTTATTTTTCTCAGACAAGCCCCAGGATGTCCTCAGGCTCTTGGATTTTCAAGCAGTGAGTTCCTGAGAGTGCCCACATGTAGTACTTCAGCCAGTTCTGTTACAAGATGTAATTTAAGTCGCCAGTCTTGTGATATTACAAATGGTTAATAGACAGACTGAGGTGAAGTTCAAAAGGAAATGTTTTTCTTCACAATTTTTTTTTCTGTTGTTTTTCCAAATAGGGTTTCTCTGTGTACCCCTTGCTGTCTCGGAACTCACTCTGTAGACCAGGCTGGCCTCAAACTCAGAGATCCGCCTACTCTATGCTGGGATTAAAGGCATTTGCCACCATGTCCCAAGTGAAACTGTCTTTTAAAAGAGAGAGAGAAGCTGGGTGTGGTGGCACATGCCTTTAATCTCAGCACTCAGGAGGTAGAAGCAGGCAGAACTTTGTGAGTTGAAAAGCCAGCCAGAGCTACACGGTTAACTTCAAAATACAAAACAAAAACCCCAAAACACACCAAAAAAAGGCCAAGATGGCTTAGTGAGTAAAGGGGGTCGCTACCAGGCTTGATGAATGTGATTACTAGCACCCACTTGGAAGTAGAGAACAGACTCCTGCAAGTTGCCCCAACACACACATACACATATGTTTCTCACACGCGCAAACACAACTGTTAAGAACACTTGTTCTTGCAGAAGACCCAGATGTCATTCCCAGCATCTGCACAGCAGCACAAAACGATCTGTACCTAATTCCAGTTCCATGTTATCTGACTCCCTCTTCTGTGGGAACCAGGCATATGTGTGTGTGTAGGAATATATGTGTATACATATGCAGGCAAAACCACTCAATACACATACAAATAAATCTTAAAAATTACAAAATAAAGCTGGGTGTGGTAGCACATGCCTTTAATTCCAGCACTCGGGAGGCAAGGCAGGTGAATCTCTGTGGGTTTGAGGCCAGCCTGGTCTACCGAGCTAGTTCCAGTACAGTCAGGGCTACACAGAAAGACCTGATCTTGAAAAAGAACAAGTCATTTAGTTGCAATGGTGGCACAAACACTATGAATGCAGTTGAATGCCACCAAGTTATATAAAGACAGTTAAGACAGCATGTATTACATTACTATATGGAATAAAAACATTAAGGACGGATGTGGCAACTCACACCTTCTGCCCCAGCACTGTGAGCCTGAAGTCAACCTGATGTGCACAGGACTCCCATGCCAGCCAGGCATGCACAGTGAGAGACAGACCTTGGACTAGAGCTGGACAGCAGATTTAGTAGACACACCAGAGGGGCCTTGACTCCACAGGTGGTGGTACTTTTGCAGGAGCAGTAGTGACCAGTAACTCTCTGCAACATCAAAATAGCCAAAGGAGGCAGAGCTATGGTCACCCTGGGGGTTGGGCCACGAGGCCTCACTGAGCCTATCCTCACTGGAGCCTGGGGTCACTGCAACTGTCTGAGTCTTCCCCATATTCTAGTAGCTGTACAGTTGCTTTTTAACTGACTTGTTACTATGTTTATGGGGGGGGGGGGGGCAATGAATATTGCCCAGGAATGATGTAAAGATAGAGTATATAATGAACTTCACGTGTTTCCCCCATCACCTTTCTGCAGCAAATAGTCAATGGACATTAGCTAGGGCAAATACCTGCAAATTCATATGAAGTTCTGGTTCTGTTTTTGCAGTGTTGGGGATGAAACTCAGGGCCTCATATATCCTAGGTAAGTATCCTACCACTGAGCTACATCCCCAGCCCCAAACTTCTGATTTTAAACACAGTTTTAAAGCCAGGCCTGAAAGTGCATGGTGGTTATTTCAGCATTAGGAAAGCTGAGCAAGGAAGAATCCTGAGTTGAAGGTCAACTGGGATTACATAACAAGACCCTGTCTTGAGAGTGGGGGAAAAAAAAAAGAACAAAAATGGAGACCTGGGAAAGAGCAGTAAAAGGTAAGATATACTCTTCAGGCAATCATCAAATGGACTGTGTCCAGGAGATGTTTGGGTCTAAGAAGAGGCTTCTTTCCTGCTTGCCTTCTCAGAGCCTAGCACATGCTAGTGTACCACTTGGCACTAGAAGGTGGGCAAACATCCTAAATTTGTGTTCAGTCACAGGCTATATCATGGGCTACTACCCAATAAATGCTACCCACCATACCCAAACAGAAGGGCACCAAGAAGGGGTTGAGATCTGCCCATCAGCCACAGCCCACAGGTCAAATGTAGCTTCCTTTTCAAGAGGCTTCAGTCCCACAAAGACTGGACTACCCAGTAAGGATGACAGTGGCAGTGAAGGACTGGACAAGGACAGAAGGTCCGTTGTTCACTGAGAGAGCTTAAGCCTCTGTAGGCCTAGTAGCTGAGCTGCAAGCTCCCGGAGTTCAAAGGCAGCCCTAGGCAGGGGCCTCATCAGAGAATGATCTAGAATACCTGAGGGGTTAATTGAAGGCATCTTAAAGGCATGACTACTTTTTTGGGCTAGAGACAAAGCTATGACATAGGACTCATATGGGCCATCAGCAGTACTGGAGGAGGATCTTCAGCAAGAGCTGATATGGTGGCCACTACCAAAGAGGAGGAAGAAGAAAAATTAGAACTGCCAAAATGTTTCAAGGTGTTTCATACTGTAGTGACCTTGCAGCACATAGACAGGCAGGGCAGGACGTGTTCTGGAGGAAACAGCATCTTCCTTCAGGAGCTCTGTCTGGGCTCAGCTGCATCATCATCAGGTATGTCAGCATGAAAGCCCCCCAGACCCCCACCTCCTGACCTCTGCAAACAACACTCTGAAGACATGAGTTCTTCTCAAACAGTTTAATAGCAAATAAACAAAGGAAGGTACCACACTTGGCAGATACAAAATGACTTTTTGTCCGTGTGTCTGTGCAATTAAAACAGATTTAGGTTCCCTATTGGGACAAAAGGAAAAAACACACAAAGAAAGGAAGGCGAGTCCTTTAAACACGTACTCCCTCGCTCCAAACTTTTAACAACTTTTTTTTCTTTTTTAATCCACTACACAAACTGTGATTAGGTAAGAAAAGCGACAAGGGCTCTTCTTGCCCTTTTTTAAACCATTAAAGCAAAATCCATAATTTTCTACAGAGTACAACACAAGTTCACACACAAAAAAAGACATCTTTTGTAAATCAAACAGGAAAAAAGGAAAGCTCAAACAAGGTCAAGGAAAAGCATTTCTACGGCTGAATCACGACTTTGAGTTGATTGAATCCCGTTGTTGCTGCAGAACAGACTGTGCGTTTGGTCATAGTGGCAATTTTTTTTCTCTTCACATTGTGAAATCACTTTACATTGTTTTCTAGTAGAAAAGGCAAAAAACTGTACAAAACCCCTAGTGTTAAATACAACGTTTGTACCAATAAAAAACTCACACAGGTTTGTCTCCAAAATGTAAAGTTTCTTTTTTTTTTCTTTTTAAATTATTCACAAAAAGCAGCTGGAAATCAGAAAGGCAGCTGCCGCTCCAGGGTCTCAAATCCATTAAAACCACTACAGAACAATTAAAACAATCAGAGAGAAAAGGAAAAGGAAACAATGTCCAACATTTGGCATTTGGTTTAATCCACAGGTTTTCCCAGAGCTCCTCTTGGAATTGAAAGCAAACTCTATTGGCAAATACAGCTTCTCAGTACACAGGAAGGGGGCTTCAGCACCTCCTGCCGACAGAGGCGCTCTGTGCAGTCAGACTGTGTGGCCCACAGCTCTCTCATGCTAGGCTCTGGCCTCTTTCCATCCCACCACCCCTTCCAGGACAGTAAGCAGCCTACCTACAGGGGTCCCTGACTTGGCTGCCCCTTCTTCTTCCTAGTAAGGTGGCCTCAAGCATAATATATTGGGCAACCTGTGGGGGGTCCCAGAGTAGAAATTTTGCTGGAGTCCCTTCTTTATCACCAGGGAGTGCATGATGCTACAGTGTTTCTCCACCCCACCCCACCCCTGTCCCTTGCTGCACCTTGCACCCTTTTCTGGACAATCTTGCTTCCAATTTCCCTCCCACCAGTGCTTAAATCTCAGTGGGATGTGTCAGAAGTCCTCCCTGCTGCCTCTGCCCTTCACAGACCCATCCCTGTCTACTCCTTTCCTCTAGGCTCTCCTCCTCTAGTCACATTCTTCCAAGTCCCCAAGACCCTGAGGCTGGATGGTGCTACAAGAGAAGAGGGTAAGTTTCCCTTAGGAAACCAAAGAACTGGCTGGCCTGGCACCCGGGGACAGCAGCTATTTATTTGGCTGTTCACCCAATGTAAAGACAAACTCGTGCCCTTACCCCAACTCTACTAGCTGAGTAAGAGCCACAGTAAAGAGCCAGTGTGGGGTGATTGGTGCCCAGGGCTGTAAACAGTGTGAAGACTGTAGTTTTTATTGTGCTTGTCACTTAGGAAAAGCGCTGGCAGGTGGACTGCCACTCAGTGCACAGACGACCTCCTCTGGGGAGTTAGAAGCACAGCGCCCTCCCTCCCTGCCTCCTCTGGGACCTAGCCTTGATGTGCTACCTAACCTCTTGCCTACCACAGCCACCTTTGGTTCTGCTTCTGACTCTCTGCCCCTCCTGTACTCCCTGAGCAGAGCAGCCAGCCTCCTGGACGCTGAGACCTGGAGGCCACAAAGAGTGACAGTGTAAGTGCACAGGCAAACACTCTAAGGGCAATAGAGGAGAAAGTTGCCACTTCAAAATAAAACAATACAATCTTGAAAAAATATCAACCCCATAACAATTTAAAACATCTTCTTTGAAACCCCTTTAAATCAGTCAGTTTTTGCACAAACTATAGAAAACAGAGAGGTGAAGGTGATACATACGAAGGTGTGAAGAAACAGCAGGAAACATGCACAACGTGTTTTTTTTTCCTGGGCATAATCTTAGTGGAAAGGAAAAATTCAAAACAAAAAGGCAAAAACAATACAAAACCCCAAAAAAAGTTGAAAGCATCACATTTTGCTGTGGAGACTGTAGGAATAAGCATGGATGTGAGTTGCTTGAGCTGAGGGGAGGGGAAGAGGGACCCTATAGCTTCCCTGCAGGGCTGCTTCAGGAAGAACCACAAAAGGAAAAAGCAAAAGCCTAGCTGGGGCCCAGACCTCAGCCTCCAGTGAAAAGGGAATGGGGGTGGGGGTTATTTCAGGTGTTTTCTGCAGTTGAGAACTCAGAGAAACAAAAATTAATAATAACACATGCGGTCTCCTCAAGCCCCAAAACTATATCAGCAAAATGTGTTCAGGAGCCTCAAAGATTTTAGTGACATCTTTTATTTCATTGTTTATTTCAAAGTTGTCTTTAAAACTAAGCACACAGAGGAACAAAGCCTGGAAGCGGACTGGCTGTGTGTTCACAGGAATACAAACACCACACGGCATGTGCTAGTAGGGCTGCTCTGAGACAGTTACAAAGAATTGGAATCACAAAATCAAGTGGTTATCTTATGAAGTTCTAGAAAAATAGATTTTTTTATATTCAAATGCAAGTTTAAATATTTTCCCTTCAGCAGTCGTTCTAGCAAAACCAATTTTGGCAGCACAAAAGGGAAAAAAAGAAAGAAAAAAGAAAAAACAGAGAAAGAAACAAACATAATAAAATACACATCAGCATCAAAGGTCAACACAAGGTCAAAGGTGAGAGGTCAAGCGTCAGAGAGGCTGAAGAGACAGGGATTTGGACGATGCACTTGACGCCACATCGACATGCTTTAGGCACAACGATGAACAAACGGCAGGAATCTAGAAAAAAAAAACAAACCAGAAAGAGGGAGATCCACTGAGTTACACAGAGCAATACATCCAAACAGAGAGAGAACAGGACACTCACTGTGTGCAGCCCTGAAATGAGGGGTGGGGCAGGACAGGGACTTTTGCACATGCTAGCAATGGACACAGGGAAAAGTTCAAAAGGACATGAAGGACACCAAGAGAACATCCAACTGCCAGAGACACAAGGGAACCTAAGGCTTGGATTTCCTGCAAAGCACCTAACAAATCAAGACAGTCTCTGGGTCAAGCAGGGCCTCAGCAACAAAAGATGCTGACTAGAGTGGGAGGGACTTTACTTAAGAGTGTAGGGCCACAATTTCTTGCTCCTTTTTAGGATGGCCCTTCGTTCCCAGAAATCCAAGCCCTAAGCTTCCACATAGGCCCCGGCCACTCATGTAGAACCCAGGAGATGGTGGTTGGGCTGCACTGAAGGCAAATCAATGGCATAATGTAATCTAAGAAACAAACTACAGCAGAAAACACACTGCAAGTGAAACCTCCACACGACAGAAAAGGACTGCTGAGACGTTGCTTCAGTATCCACTCTAAGCTGAGCTCTTTCACATCAAGACTTACAGGGGAACGGCTTCTTCAACAAAACCATCTTTGGCCTGGGGAGAGAACTGTGCTCAGGGACAGGGCTACCGCTGTGCTAGTGCACCAGGGAAGGGGAGAAAAGGAACTGCATGGTCTCCAAGGTTGGCTGGCTGCCTGAGCAGACCTGGCTCTGCTGGGGCAAGTGTTCCTTTTAGAAATCACAAGTAGGTATGAAGTTTGGGGTCTGTTCCAAAGGTGGGGAGGAGGGTCACACCTTTGCCTCTAATATCATTAGGAAGGTTTCATAAGGTCCTAGAACACAGGACAAATGGTGAAATAGGAGAAATAGAGGGAAGCCAGGAAAAGGAGAAAGAATGTGGTGTTCTGGCCAAGGAGGAGACAGACAGAAGGTTAGGGAGCACAGCACTGGCAGCACCTATGGAGCACAGATCTCGCCTCAACCAATTCACAGCATTAATGTTAGCCTTCCCCTTGGACAGGTTACCTGGGCTGCAAACGGTCACAGAAAGTCAGTAGTTTCAATCATACACAGCACCCCGTGTGTACAACAATCACATTCTGGATTCTACAAAATCCTGGCCTTTTCCAGAGATATAATTTAGGTAATAAATATTCTCCAGCCCGGAGCTGTATAAAACTTCTATAAAAATAGAAACAACATTCTTGGTTCCAGCTGGTTGGGATTCAGGACAGTGCCTGCCCAACCTAGCATTTTTTCTTTTTTTTTTCTTTTTCTTCCTTTTTAAGTTTTTATTTTTTTTAATTTTTTTTGCATTTATTTTAGAAAAAAATCCCATCATTACCCTGGAAGCCTTTAGAACAGTTTTATCTTGAAACACAGGACACTTTTCTCCCAGTGCACAGAATTCAAGTTTACGTGGTTCAGCTTAAGAAGTGTATGTTTCTTAAGAGGACAACAGACCTAACTTATCACTACGAGAAGAGACCAGCTGTCCCACCTTCAATGGGATAATCCACCACTAACAACTACCTGTACTTGTACAACAGCAAGATGGTCAATCCCTGTTTGTCATCTATAGGGACAGTATGACAAGGAGAGTGTCCCCATCTGACTTAAAGCAGGTTAGCCCCTTTTAATCTCCACTGCTACATGTCAAGACTTTGAACTTGTGACGTTTACGCTTCCAAGGACCCAGGAACCCTGGCCCTGGCTGTTAGTCATATGCTTATGGGGAAACTCTGCTCAGATGCATACTCCCAACAGCATTTCTTGGAGCAGAAGCAGAGCCCAGAGGCTGTGTGGGACACTGGCAAGGGCTGGAGTTAAGACCTGTGAAAGGCAGCAGGGAGCTAACTGTAAGCATGATGACAAAATGAACATGGGTTAATACTGAGGTAAATGAACACTAAACCCATATGGAGCCTGTAAACTTCTTGAAGATGGGGCTTGAGTGGCTAGAGGAAAGGTCAGCCAGACCTTCGTGGGAACACAACCTCTGGGGCGCTTTCATCAAGGAGGCCGGAATGTCCTTCTGCACCTTCTTAAATACCAGGCTCTGCTCAAATACAGCATCCTGGTTTGAAGAGACCTTGATTCATGCGCACCAAGAAGCAGGTCCCTCCTCCCTCAATCAGACAGCTTCTGATGGCTCTGCCAATGAGCAATACCCTTGTAGGCTAGATAGTGCAAGACCTTAGGTCTGCCCTCATGAGAAAATTGTGGCCGGGAAAGGAAGTAATATTCCTTACTGTGCACTTCCATAGAATTTCTTCAAAAGAAACTGTTGGAAATGGGCATGGTCTAACTTCATGTTGAAATAAACTGTAAGTGACCTCTTCGGCTGTTTCACTGCCAAAAGAGTGCATCCAGGCAGGGTAATAATACAATACCAATGGTGAGCTGGGATGGCTAGTAATGGGTATCTCCCTGTTATTTGCATATTTCAGGCTAAATTAAGAAGTGCTTTATTTCTTGAGACTTGCTGACCCCCTTTTAGGAAAGAAGGGGAGAAATCCAGGACAAGAATCAGAAAAATAGGTGGCAGAAGCTGAGCATCTCCACAGAAAGCAGCTAGTTATGAAGGGCTCTAGAATACAAGCCACCTCACTCCCTCTGTACCCGCAGCGTATTAGACTGTAGTTCTCATTCTACCCACTCTCGCACTCAGGGAGAGAGATTTTTGGGGATCAACTTTCTGTTCTGCTTAGCTCTCTCTCTTTCGGTACTTTGGGGAATATTCTGATCATCTTTTAAACCCATTTCCCCTTTCCTCAGGGTGGACTGGTATTGGTCCTTCTCAACATAATGATTACAAACACAGCAAACTTTAAATAAAAGGAGAAAGAAACAAAACAAAACAAAAAACCCTCAGGATATGGCACCTAAACTCCAAAGTAAAACACTGGAAACCAAAGCACAAACTTGTCCTCTGTACGAAGCGACACTCCCACAGAAGGCAGTAGCTGAGTCTTCTTGGCAAGCTGTGCCTGCGAGAGTGGCAGGGATCAGGGTCCAGGGCTGTCAACACACAGCCTTGGGGCTTCGTATGATTAAAGGGCGCTCCTCCCCCACTTACCAGAAGATCTTCTTACTCCAGTCTCAGAGGGGAGCACACTCAGTAGGGCTTGCTATCATTCTTTGAACGTTTGAGCTGCACTTTAAGCCTCTTCATTCCAATCTGAAAGCCGTTCATGGACTGGATGGCAGCTTGAGCTGAGACAGGATTGTCGTAGCTTACAAAACCTGCGTGTCCAAGTAGAAACCTGATAAGGCAGGGAGCTTCCTTGTACAAGTTTATCTTATGTGTGCAATCTCAAATCTCAATTGTTTTCAGCATGAATGAAAACTGTAGCAGTGACATTCACATAAAACCAAGTAGGTTCTCAATGAATGGTGCCACCTAATACTTGTTAGCACCCTCTTTCCCACTTGTCGAGCCATTTTTTCTTTCTTTCTTTTTTTTTTTTTGGTTTTTTGAGACAAGGTTTCTGAGTATACCTGGCTGTCCTGGACTCACTTTGTAGGTCAAGTCATTTCTATACACTGTTTTCATTGGACCAGTACTGTGAGCATAAAACAACATTTTCACTACAGATAAGAGAAAACTAAACCTCAAAAAGAAGTCATGGGAGCTGGAGGGATTGCTCAGTGGTTAAGAGCAGTGACTGTTCTTCCAGAGGTCCTGAGTTCAATTCCCAGCAACCACATAGTGGCTCACAACCATCTGAAATGGGGGTCTGATGCCCTCTTCTGGTGTGCTCTGAAGATAAAGAACTCATATATAAAAAAATAAATAGATAAATAAATATTAAAAAAAAAAGAAGTCATATGATCTGCTGAAGTCAAACTAAAATTCGGCTTTCTCCAGTTTGTCAGCAGACCCTTTCTCTCTTTCTCAGTGCAAAAACAGTTAGTTCTATTCTGACACCAGAAGAGAAGTCAACATACCAAAACACTTGCTCAGGTTTGTCTGCTTGTCTATGAAAACCTTGGCAGACACGACATTCCCAAAGGGCATAAACATCTGCAGCAGGTCCTGGTCTCCAAACTCCTGGGGCAGGTGATAGATGAACAGGTTGGCTCCTTCTGGACCTTCAAATATCCATTGATTGGAAGAGTATCAGTGTTAAGTACGCTCCTCGATCCAGTGCCAATGATCTTTCACTCCCATCTACACAGGCACTACCAAAATCTCAACAAATTCATTCTTTGAGGGGAACTAAACAGATTCTGTAAATACAAGGCAGGAAACCTAGCAGTAATTCAAAAATTAGATTTTATTCCCTTGCTTGTAGCCACATGTCATCTCATGGAAGGATTTTTGTGTTTGTTTTTTTTTTTTGGTTTTTCGAGACAGGGTTTCTATGTTTAACAGCTCTGGCTGTCCTGGACTCGCTTTGTAGACCAGGCTGGCCTCGAACTCGCAAAGATCCGCCTGCCTCTGCCTCCCAAGTGCTGGGATTAAAGGCGTGCGCCACCACCGCCCGGCTGTGTTTGTTTTTTGAAATGGAGTTTCTCTGTGTAGCTCTGACTGTCCTGGAACTAACTCACTATGTAGACCATCCACCTGCCTCTGTCTGTCAAGTGTGAGATTAAAGGTGTGTATGCCACCACCACCCAGCTGGAAGGATGGGTTTTGTTTTGTTTCTTTGAAGGAGTATGGAGGGGAAAGACAGGGTCTCATGAAGCTCTTGTTGTCCTAAAACTTGATATGTAGACCAGGCTCAAACCCACAGAGACCCACTGGCCTCTCCATCCCAGGTGCTGGTATTAAAGGCAAGGGCCACTCTATGCCTGGCTCATGAAAGGATATTAAAGGCCCACACCTTGCCAGAGAGGGTATACAGGGATTGGAAAAGAAAGCAGATCTACATGTACAGTAATAAAAGAGAAACTGTGGACCACAGGGGAAAGAAGAAAACAAGAAAAAGGGAACAGAGTGGGTTATATAGTCAAAACTCTGTAACCCTGTCACTCAAGAGGATCTCAATTCAAGGTCTGTCTCTAAAACCAAAGAAACAACCTAAAACAAACTCAAAACTATGCCTAGGCACTAAAGGGATGACAGACAGAGTGGCAGTGCCTGAGGCAGGAGCAGGAGTAGCAAATGACAACAGCGGGGTGCTGGAGAGTTTTGAAGGGCTATTTACAGGAGTTCTCCCACTATGGGAGCTTTTACCAAAATGGGCGAAATTTGACTTTAATCATACCTAAACTATACCTCAGTTAAAAAAATAAAAAAGACATTTTAAAAATGTGCCCACTGGGGCTGGAGAGATGGCTCAGTGGTTAAGAGCACTGGGTGCTCTTCTAAAGGACCCAAGTTCAAATCCCAGCACCCACATGGCAGTTCAAAACTGTCTGTAATGGCCAGACGTGGTGGCACACACCTTTAATTTCAGCACTCAGGAGGCAGAGGCAGTTGGATCTCTGGAAGTTCAAGGCTAACCTGGTCTACAAAGTGGATTCCAGGATAGCCAGGGATACACAGAGAACCCCCCCCCCAAAAAAAAAGAAAGAAAAAGAAAAAAGAAAGTGCCTGTGGTTAACACTGAACACTGAAGATGTGAGTACATCTTCTTTACTCACAATGTAATTTTTCTAATGAACAGTGACTTAAGAAAAATAATAATAATGAAGCCATTCTCCAGCCACTTGTATTTCCTAATTGTCAAACACACGGCCCATTATCGCTTCCAGGTCCATGTACTTGCCACTTCTGTGCCTCTATCACTCTTTTTCTCCTATACATATGCTTGGTTTGCTTCCTCACATCCTCCAGGTCTCTTAATACTGGCTCATCCAGTAAAGACAAAAAGAATACTTGTTTTTCTTTCTTTTTTTTTAAAAGATTTATTTATTATGTATACAGTGTTCTGTCTGCAGGTATATCTGCAGGCCAGAAGAGGGCACCAGATTTCATTATGGATGGTTGTGAGCCACCATGTGGTTGCTGGGAATTGAACTCATGACCTCTGGAAGAGCAGCCAGTGCTCTTAACCGCTGAGCCATCTCTCCAGCCCTGTTTTTCTTACATTAGTGCTTAAACCTTATCAAGTCATGGTTACAAAAACTCAGTCAAACCCAAACACTAAGGTGGCAGCAGGAACTTTGACAAGAAAGTCTCTAAATTTAATTCCATAAGTATCAAAGGATATAATTCCATTTATAGCCATTTATTTCTCACTATCCTATCACATTTCACTATCTCATTTAGGACATACAATCATCAAAAAGAAAAATGTCAAATGACCTAAGAGGGATACTTAGACAATCCTTTGGTAAATTCATAACCCTAAGAAAGCTTCCTAGCAAAAGGTTCTTTTCAAATGACCAGATGCAATAATTCCAATGTCTTTCTGTTTACTAAAAACTAAGCTCCACCCTAAGAGAATCTGTTGGATTCTGACCCACCCACATACAGCACTGCACTTCAGTCTTTCTCAATCTGTTCATGGCCATACTGAGAAAAGGTCAGCCTGACAACCTAATTTCTCTTGCCCCAAATCTCATCTTCCAGTTCTGTTGCACTCACCTTCCTTCTGGCTTCCAGCAGCACCAATACTCTGCTGTGTCAATAAATTCTGGTTGTACAGAGTGGGGAGCGCTGCGGCAGCATATTGCTGAATACCAGAATATGCCTGGGTGAGGGCCTCCATGGTGCTCCCAGTGCCATTGGAAAGGCCACTGCTGCCCAGACCACCATTCAAAGCAGCCATTCCTTGGTTGGAGGAAGAACAAGATTAAAATCCTAGAAAGATTCAATTGATGCTAAAGACCGATATATTTAAGTTACTAAAAGACGGTTCATTTCCCCCCAAAATTGCCCTTTAATCTTAACTACCTATAGTAAGTGAGACTATTCATCTGACTGGTCCTGTTTCAGACTTTGATGTTGATATGAACATTAAAAATTCCACACCCCATCTCTGCTCTCTTCATCACTGCTTTCTAGCACATGAAAGGACTGACACTACTCAGAAATGCCTAGGTCCATGTTTCATCTATTCTCTCATTCTCTCTCTCTCTCTCTCTCTCTCGTTTTTGTTTTTGAGTCAAGATTTTTTTTGTGTAACCCTGGCTGTCCTGGAACTCAATCTGTAGGCCAGGCTGGCCTTGAACTCAGAGATCTTCAAGTATTGGATTAAAGGTGTGCACCACCACCACCTGGCTATCTACATTTTTCTCAATCAGAGCTGGGATATGGTAAAGTCAATGCCAAAAACAGGGATGTCTACGATGTAAGTAAATGCTATCATTAAAATAGTAGCCAACATTTACTGAGCATGTTTTTTTTTTTAAAGATTTATTTATTATGTATACAGTGTTCTGTCTGCAGGTATATCTACAGGCCAGAAGAAGGCACCAGATTTCATTATGGATGGTTGTGAGCCACCATGTGGTTGCTGGGAATTGAACTCATGACCTCTGGAAGAGCAGCCATTGCTCTTAACTGCTGAGCCATCTCTCCAGCCCTACTGAGCATGTTCTATGTGCCAGGCAAGGAACTAAACAATGTGCTCATTAGCACTTTGTCTATGTTCTCATATATAACTGGTTTTTCAAGCCATTTTTTCTCAGTATAACCCTTATTAGCCTTTGGAAATCTGCCTGCCTCTGCCTCCCCAGTGCTGAGATTACATATGCATGTCATTACCACCTGGCTTTATGTTCTCATTTAATATCATCCTTGTAAAAGATTTGTTTTTTAAAATTTTGTGTTTTAGTCGGGCGGTGGTGGCGCACGCCTTTAATCCCAGCACTTGGGAGGCAGAGGCAGGCGGATCTCTATGAGTTCGAGGCCAGCCTGGTCTACAAAGCGAGTCCAGGACAGCCAGAGATATTCAGAGAAACCCTGTCTCGAAAAACCAAAAAAAAAAAAAAAAAATTTTTGTGTTTTATCTGTGCACCACATGTATGCAATACCCATGGAGGCCAGAAGATGGCACCAGATCCCCTGGGATTGAAGTTACAGACAGTTGTGAGCCATTACGTGGGTTCTTGGAATCAAACTCAGGCCTTCTGGAAGAGTAGTCAGTGCTCTTAACAGCTGAGCCCTATCTTTCCAGCTGCTCATTTAATTTCATGGGTTTTTTTGTTGCCTTTGTGTGTGTGTAGGGGGGAATCCCAAGACAGGGTTTCTTTTTGTAGCCCTGGCTGTCCTGGACTCACTTTATAGACCAGGCCAACCTTGAACTCACAGAGATACAACTGCCTCTGCCTCATGAGTACGAAGATTAAAGGAATGCGCCACAACCTCCTGGCCTTATTTAACTTAAGAGCTTTTCAAAGTATTCTATTACTTCTACTTCACAGATGAGAAAACAACTATTAGAATGATGGTCCAAGGTTGTGGTTAGTTAAGCAGCAGAATTTAGATTTACCTCAGATCTGACAAAATCCCATAATTATGTCTAACTTTTCTTGGGCCAAGGCAATTATTTGATTGGTACTTCTATACTGGAATAGTTTATAAAAGTAGCCTGATGACGACCAGGGCTGCCCATTACCTGCCAAAGAGCCAACGTTGAGGCCAGCTGTTGCTCCGGCTAATGTCTGCAGGGCTCCAAGTGAGGCTATGGGGTTGACAGAATTACTGCTGCTGGAGCTCGGTGAAGACCCTGCTATTAGAAACCCGGGAGTTAAATCATCACTTGCCTTCTCTTGCACAAGAATTATCCTATTAACTCTTCTGTTTGCAAAAGGGGTTTTCAGTCACTGAATTACTGATTCTGATAACTGTCGTTCTAAGTCAGAGACAAATGATGGTTACAGCAAACTAAAACTGATTAAATTCAAATCAGAAAATGGCATCTGAAGGTGGTTCAGTGGGTAAAGGTGCTTAGTCAACAACCCTAAGGACCTGAGCGCCATTCCAGGGCCCACAGGTTTGAAAGAACCAACTGCTACAAGTTGTCCTCTGACTGCTACACGCACACGCGCACACCCACACACAATCATTTAAATTTATTTTAAACTGTACATATGTGCATCTGTGTAAAGGTATGTACATGTGGGCACAGCACCTGTAGAGGCTAGAAAAGCAAGTCAAAATCTCTGCTGTTATGGGAGGATGTGAGTTGCCTATTGTGGGTGCTGGGAACCAACACCAGGTCTGCTGAAAGACCAGTGCATGCTGTTAACCACTGAACCATCTCTCCTGCCTCAGGGTTTCTCTGTATATCTTTGGCTGTTCTGGACTCGCTTTGTAGAGCAGGCTAGCCTTGAACTCACAAAGATCTGCCTGCCTCTGCCTCCCGAGTGCTGGGATTAAAGGCATGTACCACCATGCCTAGCTGGTTTAAAATTTTTTAAATGAAAAACAAAAACAAAAAATTTAAAAAGGGCGTGATCCACAAAATCTTTAATCCCAACATGTGGGAGGCAGAGGGAGAAGGATCTTTTTCGAGTTCATGGCTAGCATGGTCTAAACATCGGACTCACAGAGAGAGACCCTGTCTCAAAAAAACAAAACAGAGAGAGAGGACCTTAGAATCTTTGTTGTTCATAAAGGATATGTGTTAATTCCTTTCCAAGATGGCAAGCCCCTCCCCTTAGCCTCTGCCTTCAAACAGAGGTTCTGTCCAACGTACACAATGCTCCCTATTATCCCCTTACCTGAACTGGTGAGTACGCTGAGGGGACTGCTGGATGTAGTGAGAGCATTGGTACCACTTGGTGTATTCTGAGCTGCACTGGCTGCAGCAGCTAGTGCAGCCAAATTCTGTAGCTGCATTGCATTTAACCCTGCAATATCCAAAAGAGACATCAGCTACCAGATTAGGTGCCCAACAGTTAATCCAGCAATGCCTGAAAACTGGACCCAGACAAAGAAGAACTAACTAATCTATATAAGAACATACTTATCTTCTATATTTTCAGGCTGTATTAGGGGGCTCTAAAAGATTTATTGATCATTGGTAGGAAACTTTAAAATGCTGGGGTTCCAATTCAGTGGTATAGCATGCTTACCATGTATGAGACCTTGAGATCTATTTCCAGCACAGAAGAAAGGAGAAGAAACTTAAAACCACCTCCTTAGAGAAGAGCTTGTTAATTCAACAGCAACATACTGCGAATGAGCACTGACACAGAGGTGGGCAAACTGAACGAGGAGCATACCTGTGATTATCATGAGCCAGGAGCCCAAGGGAGCGAACAATGCTCAAAGTTACAGTCAAGTAAGCCCCTCTTACACACATACAGGTACACTGGAGGGAAAGAAGCAGGAAACAAAGAAACCCAGAAGGCTCCATGGGAGTTACAGGAAAGGACAGTCACAGGAAGAGGAATAAAGAAAGCACTAATCATCAGAAGACAAAACAAAATAGGAGGGAAAGAATTTTAAGTAAAACTTAGGCAACACAGAGTAAGGTGCCATTTTGTAAAGCATTTTACTAAAGGAAACAGACTATCAGGACAGGCAGTGGATAAAGTAAAAGCAATATACATTACAATACCTTTCCCAAAACAGAAAACTAAATTCCCTAGGACAAAACCAATCACTATCAAAACTTCAAAGTGCAGTCACCAAACATATCCCCCTTTCTCAATGCACATGCTTTGCTACAACCCACTGTCCAGGGTATGGGCACAGGCTGCTGTGGAACCACTCACTTCCTGCCTCTTCAGATTGTTCTGATAGCCCCTGGCTCCTGCCTGTCTTTAGAGCTTCATTTTGCCATAAACCATGTATTTGTTATTTATATTTTTCATGTACCTTAACAGCAACAACAGCATGAATTCAGAAACACAAAACTCTCTGGTTCTAGCAGTTCTGGGTAAGTACTCACACAAAGTCACTGAAAGTTACTTTACTATAGATGTCTTTTCTGAATCTGAATGGCCTAACCCTGATCGGTCCCTAAGGGTTCTTTGCCATTTTCCTTCCCCAACCGTGACTTAGTATGAAGGATACCAGACAACTTCACAGCAATGTGGTGTCAACCAACAATAGGGCCACATAACAGAGACAAGAAAGCTGAGTCCTGAGATAGTCACCTTACGTAATAAATGGAAAAGTTTTGGCACAAATGGCACAAAACTCTCAGACTGAGGAAGCGGTCTGCTGGCCTGTGCGCTGCTGCTCTTCTGCAGCACTGAAGCACTTACCTCCCATTGGGTGGAGGCTGCTCAGGGTGTTGAGGTTCCCAGAGGAGGCAGTCTGCTGAAGGAGCTGCAAATAAAGCTAGACATTACACCAAAAAACAGAACAAGAGTGAGAGTGAGGGCTGGTTCTGCATCTGGGATAACTCTACAGCACAGCAAAGCAAGAGTGCAGAGGCCCCCAGAGAGAAGAAAGTCAAAGACAAGACCCCAAGCCAACAGAAACGCAAGACTATAACTGCACAGGACAAGGGCAGAACAGCTAAGAGCCCTGGCCCAGAAGACCATTCACTGGATATCAAGTTAACCTCAAGTCTCTGGGTAGCTGAATACAGCACAGCAAAGGACAAAAACAGCACAGAGAGATGATCTAAATCCAAGCACCAGCACACTGATGGGTTACATGCCATTTCTAGTTTCTTTCTTTCTCTCCCATGTTCTCCTGGTTAGGCCAACACATCACATTCTTTAGGCTGCAACCATCAACTGGCTTATTTTATTATAATTAATTTTGAGACAGGATCTAACTATGTAGCTCTGACCGGCTTCAAACTCAGCATGCAGACCAGAACTTGAATTCAAAGATCCACCTGCCTCTGCCTCTCCAGCCTTCCATCTAACTATTTTAAATTATCACATTGGATCACATTGTAGTATTTCAGGTATGTGTTTGTCACACTAAATCATATTGTAGTATTTCTGGGCTGTATGTACATGTGTAGTTGAGACAGGATCTCTCTTTTATGTAGCTCTGGCTGTCCTAAAACTCACTATGTAGATGAAGATGTCCTCAAACTCAGATCTACCTGCCTCTGTCCCCCTGGGATTAAAGGCATGTACCATCACACCTGGCTAGAGATGATTTTCAAAACATTACTCTGGCGGAAAACTACAATCTCTCTCAGTGTTCCTAGCACTAAAAAAATAATTCAATCTATTGGAATATATATAACAATCTTCTACTTTTTTCTTGTTTAACTTTAAAGACATACTAGTTAGAATATACTGGTAGTTCTAAGATTTTAGAAATGGAAACTAATGGGCATCAAATTAATTAGAACTTGGTATGTGTAGAAAGTTATCTTTCCTGTTTCCATATAGAAAAAAATAAGAAAGGAATGACTGCATTAGTTATTCCTATATGAGCATTTCAAAACTATCCATACAGACTCTGTGATTTTACCATTTATAGCTTCAGAGAAAACCTTTTCTTTCTCTGAGACAAGGTTTAAGTTTGGCCAGAAACTTACTGTGCAGCACAGGCTGACCTAGAACTCATGGTCTTCCTGCCTTGATTTCAACTATAGTCCTGTGCTACCATGATGAAAAATGTACTTTCCTTTGTGACTCACAAATCTAATAATGCCCTATGAGATTATGATAAACTATAACCTAAATAACAGATTAGAACTGGACTTTCAAAAAAAGAACTGGACCTTCTTTTAGACTGTATGACTCAAAGTCATTAACAGAGAAATCAATTAAAGAAAACTTACTCACAATTTGGGAAATACAAATATGTACCTGTAATTCTCATTTAATAGTATCCATTTTAATCTCAGGATCTTTCAGTCTGCTGAAAGATACATTTGTCATGCTTTTAGGGAAGATTTAATAAAGATTTTGATGATGATCTCCACATCTTCTAGAAAGAGATATGGAAAATGATGGTGAATAGTGAAGATTTTTCTTAAGGATTTCTCTTGGAGGCAGGGAAACGAGATACTTATAGTTCTTTAAATTAAAGTCAAGATTTTACTTTAATTGTAGCAAAGTCTCAATATGGAACTATAAAGGAGACAGACTAGCAGGACTCAATGACACTGCCTAGATTTTTATATAAAGTCTCTACATGCCCAAAGTCGCAAAGCTACTGTTTGTTAGCTAGAGACACCAAAAGAGGAGACAGCTGGGAGCCTGCACAGTCCGCAGAAAGCAAAGCAAAGCAAGGCAAGGAACTCACTGCTAAGTACTGGGGCCCAAGCGTGTTCAGACCAGCCAGGTTTCCCCACACAGATGCTGCGCTGATCTGCTGCATCTGCTGCTGAAGCTGTTGGGCCATTCTCTTCTGTTCTTTGTCCTTCTGGGTGTCGGCAAATTTTACCACCATGGGGGATGAGCAACCCTACAAAAACATCAAAACCAAAGAGTCAAATGTGCCGAGCTTGTGACCTGAGTTTGACCTCTAAAACCCACAGAGTGGATGAAAGAGGAAAACAAACCCTACAAATTGTTCTCTGACTGCAACATGCATGCTGTGGACAGATGGACTGAGGGGGACACACAATTTAAAACAACAACAAAAATGTCCTCTTGGGCTGGGAGTGGAAATACGCCTTTTTGTTTATATGAGGGCTGCATTCTGTAGGCAACAGTGGCAAACTGCAACTTATCTCTCTAATAATCAGTTTCTGCTTATTTTTAAAGTGGGAGGTCTTACTATGTTGCGCAAGTGGATTCTGAACTACTGGGTGCAAGTGACCCCCTGTCTTAGCTGAATCGCTGGGCCTATAAGCATATGTCACCACATCTGGCTCCAATATGTTAGCGTTTTAAAGATTTATCTACTTTATCCTGAGTGTTCTCCCCACTTGTACGTATGGGCACCACACACATCTACAGTGTCCACGGAGGCCAGGTGGTGGTATTGAATCCCCTCAAACTGTAGTTACAGATAGTTGTAAGTTACCATGCAGATGCTGGGAATCAAACACAAGTCCTCTGCAAAACCACTTAGTCCTATAATTTTAAATATCACTTTTCACATCCCAAGATAGACTGAGTATTGTATGTTTAGGGATGATCTGATGTATATGCTGCTGGACGTTGGTAGGCAGCTATCCCAGCATTGTCAGGCAAGGGACTGTCCTAACAAGGGATTTTTCTCCCCTTCTACCTGTCTGCTCCTTACCTCCATGGTTTGTGCTTGATGCATTGCTTTGATAGCTGTCTGTGCCATGGTTCTTGTTGTAAAAGTCACAAACGCACAACCTGGTAAAGAAGGAATCAGTATTCATGTTTAGGGATTTATCTGACAGACACTGACTGAACATCTAACTAACTGTGTGTTAATTATCATGTTATCAATACAAATATGATCCTACTTTTCAGGGTTTCACAAGCTCATTCGGTAGATAGATATGTCATGATATGTCTAAGTGCTACCAAGGAACCATAAATAGGTGGTTTTAAGGGAGAAGCAAAGAATTCCACTTCATGCTGATAAGCAAATGTGAGAAGAAAATGGTTCCATTTTGGACACCAAGATCCCCAGTAAACATCAAGAGAAACTTGGGGGACAGGACTCCCTGAGAAGGACTAGGAGACAATAGGGATCAACTGGTGAGAGGGATGACAAGGTCGAGGTGCACAGCAGGAGACAGCAGGTCCAACTTGCTCATCTATGGTGGCTAGGGAGCTGTCTTCCACTAGTTCACTTAAATAAGAGACTGCAACTTAAGACAAGTAGCTTTTTAAAAAGCTATAAAGATGTACCACCTCGGCTCAAGCCATCAGGTCCCCGCAATATCCGGCACTCTTCAATCTGTCCAAATGAAGAGAACATGACTCGGATGTCATTTTCAGTACACTTCTTGGAAATCATACCAATAAACAGCTTCCTGTCTTCCACAGCTAAAAGAGTAAAACACAAAAGGCTTGGACATTATCACTAAAAGGCAGCATAGAGTCAAGAACCTTGGGTTTGAATCTTGGCCATGTCTCATACTATCTATCTCAGATTCCAAGACACATTTCTTCCTCCCACAATTTTATATTGATGGTATAAAATTGTATAACCAACTATACAATAATATAACAATGATAACTTAAAATTATACATATTTGGAAACATTTGCACTAAGATATGGAGAATCTGTGCACTTGTTCAAGTCATCTCACCAATCTGTGATTGATAGGCAGGTTACCGAAAAGGCTAATCCTGTAGGTATTAAATGCAAAGTTCTTAGCATCTTATCTTGTACTTAGTATGTTTGCTCTTTCTAGCAATACCATGAAAGGAAGATTTTCACACTTGATGTGGCCAGTGAACAGAAGACATTTCGGTGGGAACTTTCTACTATCCTTTCCCAACATTTAAAATTTTACTTTACTTAAAAAAAATTTCCCTTGGGCTGGAGAGATGGCTTAGCGGTTAAGAGCACTGGCTGCTCTTCCAGAGGTCATGAGTTCAATTCCCAGCAACCACATGGTGGCTCACAACCATCCATAATGAAATCTGGTGCCCTCTTCTGGCCTGCAGATATGCCTGCAGACAGAACACTGTATACATAATAAATAAATCTTAAAAAAAAAAAATTTCCCTTAAACTATGAATAACATTTGGTTATTTGTGTCTGTCTGCCTGTCTGCCTGCCTGCTTCCTTCCTTCTCTCTTTCTTTTTTTTTTTTTTAAACATTATTTATTTATTTATTATGTATACAGTATTTGCTCTACATATATGCCTGGGCAGATCTCAATGTAGATGGCTGTGAGCCACCATGTGGTTGCTGGGAATTGAACTCAGGACCTTGGGAAGAACAGCCAGTGCTCTTAACCTCTGAGCCACCTCTCCAGCCCCCTTCTCTCTTTCTTGAGACAAGGTGTCTCTACATAGCTGTGGCTGTCCTAGAACTTGCTACATGGACTAGGCTGGCCTCAAATGCACAGACTTACTCCTGTCTCTGCCTCCTGAGCCACTCGTGTTTCTAACTGAAACTCTTGAGAACATTCTAGCTTCTGAGCTTTTACAGCATTGTTCTATTTTCTCTGAATGAACCTTTAGAGCCAGCTGCCATCCAATTTCAGGTGGATTCTACTGAGGAATCTCCACAATTTCACTCAAGAAAACCAAGTCCTCAAAAATAGCATCAAGTAAAGCTATCAGTAATATAGCCCCTGAATGTTAAACTTGCATTTTCTCAAAGAGTTCAGTTGTGGGAGTGAAACAAAGATTATTTACTTACAGCTTTCTGACCACCACTAACTTCAATTTCTTTGGCTGCCACGTTCAGGTTCTACAGATGACACTAGAAGTCTGAATTCATCTCTAGCTCCAAAGTACCTTGGTCATAGCTTATTGCTAGACTGTAGAATCTTGACAATTGATCATGGATTTGTTCCTACTAAACTCAGATAGCTCTTCCCTCAAGCACTAAAAGGTCTCCTTCCCAGCTGATCCATTTTCCTCCTTAACCTTGTGCATAAGAAATTATAAATCAAAGACTTATCATCTGTTTGTGTATCTATTTTTGAAATATGGTGTCATGTGACCCAAGCTGGCCTCAAACTCTAAATGTTTGAAACTACACTGTATACTTCTGCACCTGGCAAATTCATCCTAATATGTATTATTTTTCTGCTAATTCTCTTTTTCTAAATGTATTTATTAAAATTGATACAAAGGAGACTTTTTTTTTTTTTTTTTTTGGTTTTTCGAGACAGGGTTTCTCTGTATAACAGCCCTGGCTGTCCTAGACTCACTTTGTAGACCAGGCTGGCCTCGAACTCACAGATATCCGCCTGCCTCTGCCTCCCAAGTGCTGGGATTAAAGGCGTGCGCCACCACCACCCGGCCAAAGGAGACTTTTATAGCATAACTCAATACAAACATCCTAAGAAGAGCAAACAGAAAGAAGAAAAAAAAAGAAAGAAAAAGAAATCTCATGCAGAGCAGACTTGATGTGCTTGCTTACCGTTGTTCTTTTCACTGTCAGCGGGTTTCATTTGTATAGGGTGATGCATCTAAAAAGAAAATAGACTTGTATTATTCTCCAAACCCATTAATGGTTTTCAAAAATATAGACTATAAAGGATATACCAACACAACCCTGAACTCATGTCTGTCCACTGATCTTAATTCACAAAATACAAGAATAGACAGAATGTGAGTCATAAAGTTAAAATACACAAGACTCTTGGCAGCAAGAACTGCTTTTGGTCTATTTTCTTTGAAATGCTCCATTTAGTCTCCATTTCACAGTAATTCCCACAGCAATTACCTTTCCTCCAAAATGCTTTCCAGTGTCTGCCTGACATACATATAAACATGCCCCATGCACAAAAATTAAAACAATGCCATTTTTACTTATTAAAAAATCCTCTTACCCCAGGCAGGACCTTCATGTTGTGAAGCGCATTCTGAGCTTCTAATGCAGCTTTACGGGTGTAAAATGTAACAAAACAGCACCCTAAATAAACAAGATTTTACAAAATAAAATTCAGTGCCTTGAAAACAGACCATTCTTAGAATATTTCTATACCTACACTACTACAGAACTTCAAGAAAGGAATGAGTTTATTAAAACTTGAAAGGATGAAAAGTTAGAGTGAAGAGCATTACATTTTTGACAAAAAACTCCCTCCATCACAGCAAGTTTAAAAAATTTTAATTTATGAATATGGGTGTATAACATGTGCCTGGTGATGAAAAGGCCAGAAGAGGGCACTGGATTTCTTTGGACTGGATTTACATCCTGCTGTGAGTCACTGTGTAGATGGTAAGAACTGAACCTGGATCTTTTGGAAGAGTAGCTAGTGCTCCTAACCCTATAACATCTCTCTAGACTTTTATAGTCAGTTTTTGAGCATATGCCTCAAACCTATCACTTATCAAATTATAAAATTAATTAAGAACAAGAACTTCGGGCTGGAGAGGTGGCTCAGAGGTTAAGAGTACTGACTGCTCTTCCAGAGGTCCTGAGTTCAATTCCCAGCAACCACATGGTGGCTCATAACCATCTATAATGAGATCTGGTGCCCTCTTCTGGCCTGCAGGGGTACATGCAGACAGAACATGAATACATAATAAATAAATAAATAAATAAAATTAAAAAAAAAAAAAAGAACAAGAACTTCAGCACTTGGGAGGCAGAGGCAGGCGGATCTCTGTGAGTTCAAGGCCAGCCCGGTCTACAAAGCGAGTCCAGGACAGCCAGAGCTACACAGAGAAACTCTGTCTCGAAAAAAACAAACAAAAAAAAGAACAAGAACTTATAATATTTTTTTAAAATATTTGTTTATTTTACATATATGAAAGTTCTATCTGCATGTACCCCTGCATGCCAGAAGAGGGCATCAGATTCCAGTATAGATGGTCATGAGCCACCATGTGGTTGCTGGGAATTGAACTCAAGACCTCTGGAAGAGCAGCCAGTGGCTCTTAAACACTGAACCATCTCTCCAGCCCCTGAATTCTTAATTCTAAGCAAATAGTTTTGCTCCTAACTACTTGGTTCTGTCTAGACTCTTGAAGGTTTATGTTTTGTTTTATATCTGGATTATACAGAAAGGCCTTAGAAATCTTGGACTTCAGTGTTCTTTTGGTTTTTTTTTAATTTGTTTTTTTTGTTTTTTTTTTTTTTTTGAGATAGGGTTTCTCAGGCTGTCCTGGACTCCCTTTGTAAACCAAGCTGGCCTCAAACTCACAGAGATCTGCCTGTTTCTGTCTCTCAAGTGCTGGGATTAAAGGAGTGTGCTACCACCACCTAACCAGGCATCAGTGTTCTGATACTTGTATACTTGTATATTCTCATGAAATACAATAGTTTTCTCTCAAAATTATACAATACTTGTGATTTTAAATTAATGTACGGCCAGACATTTTAAGAAACAATAATTTTTATTTTTGGTTAACTATGCCATGAGGGAATTTTTTCTGTTTCTAGATCTTTAACTTACTAATTTCTTGTGCAAACATGGCAACCATGCCCATCACAGCTGTACTGTAGAATAGCTTTTCCAAATTGTCACTCTAAGATTGGTGATTTGGAAAATAAGAGTATATTTGTATGTACATGCAAAGCTACCACTGCCTACTTACGTTCAGTCTCCTGAAATTCACATGCTGCTGCAATCTCTGGGGAAAAAACCCAACTTTTCTTTCCTTATTAATTGTTTAGGCTATTGCCAACAAGCTGCCTAAAATTCAGCCCTTCTCAGATGAAAAGCCATCCTGTAAGGGCTTCTATAACATCATCTGACTCTAGTCAAAAACCCTCATGTGGCTAGTTTACTTCTGTTTTAAGAGCTCCATTCCTACACAGCTCTGTGAACACCTACACAGGACTGCCCAGATGCACCTTACATACATCATCCTCATGTGGTCACCTTAATAGTTCATTTTTAGGCCCAGGTGTGGTGGCATATGCCTTTAATCCCAGCACCCAGGAGGCAGAGGAAAGTGGATCACTGTAAGTTCAAGGCTAGCCTGGTCTTTAAAGTGAGTCCAGGAAAGCTAAAGTTACACAGAGAAATCCTGTCTCAAAAGACAAAACAAAATAAAAAAATTATTTTAAGGGGATTAGAGAGATGGCTCAGTGGTTAAGAGAACTGGCTGCTCTTCCAAAGAACCCAGGTTTAAACCCTAGCACCCACATGGCAGTTTAAAAAAACGGTCTGAAATAGCCAGGCTCGGTGGTCCATGCCTTCAAGCCCAGCACTCTGGAGGAAGTTGGATTTCTGTCAGTTCAAGGCCAGCCTGGTCTACAGAGTGAGTTCCAGGATAGCTAGGGCTACACAGAGAAACCATGTCTTGAAAAACAAACCAAACAAAACCAAAAAAAATTTTATTTTAAGCCAAGCCATTAAATGTGTTTGGATTAGAAAAACATAGCTAATATAAAAGGACACCTTCCTATATAATAACAAATATCCTGACAACCAGAGATGAAATATAGGAATAAAAAAATATAAACCCAGACAAGTGTGGTGACACACACCTTTAATCCTACTATTTGGGAAGACAGAGGCAGGAGGATATCTTACATTGGAGGCTAGCCTGGTCTGCACAGCAAGTTCCAAGACAGCCAGAGCAATAGAGACCTTTTCTCAAACAAAACAAACAAAAACCCAATGTATTAAAAAATCCAATCATCTGTACTGTTAAAAACCCAAAAACCATGGCCTGGGACTGTTCAACAGGTAAAAGTGCTTGCTGGTGGTAAAGGGGCTCCAGCCAACTCTAATCTTTGAGTTAGGCTCCTGGGATCCACATAGTGAAGAGAACCTAGTATCTTAACTTGTCCTCTGACCTCCATATATAGCACATAACAAAACTAAAACTAAAATAAAATAAAGAATAAAATGAAATAAAATAAGCCCCCTCACCTTTGCTCTGAGGAGGGTTCTGGCTCCTGTCCCTTAGGATGTTGATTTCATAGACAGCACCATACTGCTCAAAAAGTTCCCTCAAGTCCTTCTCAGACCAGGTCCTTGGAACCTGGCCCACAAACATCTTGATAGCATCAAGATCTGGTTGGTCTGGGTGGTCCAGGGTGCCGTTCATTTTCTTTGAGCTGCATGAGATAAAGTTAGAGATTATTTATATTGCATACTCTTGGGGGGGGGGGTTAAGTACTTTCTAAAGCATAGGAGACAATCTACTTCATTCACTACTCCCACTTAATTTACCTGAGTTACCTAGGTTGTGCACCCCACTAGACACCAAACTAAATTCGCCATTCTGATTAAGACATCCTAAATTTTTTTTTTTTTTTTTTTTTTTGGTTTTTCGAGACAGGGTTTCTCTGAATATTTCTGGCTGTCCTGGACTCGCTTTGTAGACCAGGCTGGCCTCGAACTCACAAAGATCCGCCTGCCTCTGCCTCCCAAGTGCTGGGATTAAAGGCGTGCGCCACCACCGCCCGGCGACATCCTAAATTTTAAAGAAATTGTCAATGTCACTTATGTCTTGTCTGATATGAAAATTCTCAGAACTTACAAAGTAAAGCTCCTAAAGATAGATCAAGTGTTTTGTTTTGTTTGTTTGTTTTTTAAGCAGGGTTTCTCTATATAGCCTTAGATATCCTAGAACTCATTCTGTAGACCAGGTTGGCCCTCGAACACAGAGATCTGCCTGCTTCTGCCTCCCAAGTGCTGGAATTAAAGGTATGCACCACCACACCTGCCCCTAGATGAAAAATTAATAATATTTTAGTACAGCTAAAAAAAAATTTCTTAAAATCTATTTATTATTTGGGTGTGTTATAAGTATTCATATATCACAGCATATGTGCAGAGGAGGATCACTCTGTGGACTCAGCTCTATCCCTTCACTTTACGTGGGTGGATTCTGGGGATTGAATGCTTGTTGCCAGGTTTGTGGGGCAAGTATTTTATATACTAAGTAATTTCATCGACCTAATAAGGATTTTAAAATGTTTGCATCTGTAACAAAAGATGATTACAAGTAAGATTCAGAAGTCTTAACATATATAAAAGACAGGTTTCTTTTATCAGATGTTAGAACACATACACTTAATTTCCAAAATACAAGCTAAGAATTTGCCAGAGTACTAGCTTTGAAGGAGGCTGCCTCCTCAAATAGAGCTCCTAAGTTAGTTCTGCCTCTCATTAAACTGCCAAAACGGCTGCAATGGAAGTCATTGCCATCCTAAGTTTTTTTTTTTCTAAATTAAGTTAACTAGTACTTGCTGTTTCTCTGAGACTTTGCATTGGATTCCTCACCAATTACAACCATTTCAAAAAATTCCACAATATTTTCAGTACTATCACACTTAACACTTCTACTTTAATGCCTATATTGCTACTCTGTAAACTGTCAAGAACTTAAGAGTATTCATGCATCATAAATGTTTCTTCAGAAGGTACCATCTATTTCTAAGTCTTTCCCACTATTTCATGATCTTACACTTAAAATTAAACACCTAAACCTAACAACTTAAATTCTCAAAAGCTAGCCTCTACACTTTAATTTATAAATCTATTGTAACTAAACACCCACAGATGGTATTTCTCATATTGCCTTTGCTAAATCAAGCATTAAGTAGTTATCATGTGTGGTGTACATGTTTGTAATTCTAGCATTTGAGATGCAGCAGGACTGCTTCAAGTTCAAGGCCAACCTGGGCTATATTCAAAGATCCTATCTAAAAAAAACAAAACAAATCAAAAAAACATATACCTAGCTAGCATTTGCCCATTACTTAATGGGTTCTCTATAATTTTCCATTTTAATTATTTAGGGACATTCTAGGATATAAACAGCAACTAAATTTCCACCTCTATTATATAGTCAAAATCTTTTTTTTAATATTTTATTTATTTATTATGTATGCAGTATTCTGTCTGCATGTACGCCTGCAGTCCAGAAGAGGGCACCAGATGCGATTATAGATGGTTGTGAGCCACCATGTGGTTGCTGGGAATTGAACTCAGGACCTTTGGAAGAGCAGACAGTGCTCTTAACCACTGAGCCACCTCTCCAGGCCCTAGTCAAAATCTTTTGTCATCATCTGGCCTATGCAACCTACCAAAGGACTGATAGCTCTTCAAAAATAGTAATGATTTTAATCTTACTCATTCCTTTATTTTACTGTTGAGACCTGCTTTAGCTCTTAGTATAACTGTAGCCATTTTTTTTTTTTTTTTTTTGAGACAGGGTTTCTCTGTGTAGCCCTGGCCTGGACGCACTTTGTAGGCCAGACTGGCCTTGAACTTGCAGAGATCCACCTGCCTCTACCTCCCAAGTGCTGGGATTAAAGACGTGTGCCACCACACCCGACAATTACGGACAGCTGTGAACTGACATGTGGGTGTTGGGATTTGAACCTGGGACCTTTAGAAGAACAGCCAGTGCTCTTGACCACTGAGCCATCTCTCCAGCCCTCCATTTTAGTTTTAAGATGAAATTACTCATACTTTGTTACTTTGACACTCTGAAGAGTCCCCAACTACAGCTCCACTTGGGATCAATCAAATTAAAGGTCAGTTAGAAATGCTTCATCTAGCTGGTCAAAATGATGTAGTGCTAACATCCCTTTGCTTCCTACACCTGGTTACCTGGTTGTTACCTGGATATGGTTTTTATTATAAAAAGTCTCCCTTGGAAGCAGACTGACGTCACAGTTAGGTTCCGAGACCTCTGCGATGCTGGTCATCATGGCCATAACCAGTTTTGGGGTGTGCATTCAATAAACCATCAATATCTGACTGAGATAGATGACTGAGTGGTTTGTCTCTTTTTAGACGATAACATTTGAAAGTCCCATTGAGATTGAACTATAACATTATTTTGTTTTGAGACAGGATTTCTTTTCCCCTGTGTAGCCTGGAACTTGCTCTGTAGACCAGGCTGGCCTCGAACTAACATATCCACCTGCCTCTGCCTTCTGAGTGCTGGGGTTAAAGGTGTGCACTACCATGCCCAGCTAATCTTATTCATTTTTTATTTCCTTTTTAAAGGCAGTATTGGGAATGGAACTCGGGGTCTCAGGCAAGCATCCCACCACTGAGTTGTATCCACAGCCTTTCTGTTCATTCTTGTAAGTTACACCTGGTACAGTGGGCCTGGTTCATAGTTATGTGAGATGAAGAACTTTTTTGCTAATGGTTCCAAGAAATTCTCTCTGTCTCTCTCTAATTATTTTTATGTGTATGGGTATGTGGTGTCTGCATGTATGCCTGGTCCCTGCAGGGACGAGAAAAGGGCATCAGATCCCTTAAAACTCAAATTACAGACAGTTATGAGCTTCAGTGGGTACTGGGAATTGAACCCACGTCCTCTGGAAGACCAGCCAGTGCTCTTAACCACTGAATCATCTCTCTAGTCCTCAAAATTCTCTTATTTGTGCAATTAATCTCACCAAAATGAGTGTTATACACAAAGAGGACTCTCAAATTTGAGCACAGCTATGATACCCAGCAGTACTGGAACATACTCATAATCTTGACATTTGGGAGGTGAACACTCAGGAGTTCAGAAAGAGCTTTGGCTACATAGAGAACATGTTTCAAAACAAAAGGATAGCCATCACTTTCTATGATTATACAGTCGCCACAGGATCAAGCTATCCTATTAAAAGTTATTTTGGAGGTAAAGGGGAGATGACTCAGTGGTAAAGTGAAATCACAGGACAGAATTTAGATATTCAGCACCCACAGAAAAAGCCTGCTACACCAATACTAGGAACAGACAGGAAGATCCTGCCTGCAGGCTTGTCTAGCTGGTCAGTCTGGCCTAATCAACAAGCTATAGGCTCAATGAGAGACACTGTCTCAAAAAAAAATAATGCTAACAACAACAATAATAAATGATAATTGCAGCCAGGCATGGAAGTGCAGTATTTAATCTCAGCACTGCAGAGACAGAGGTCAGCCTGGTCTACATAGCAAGTTCCTAGTCAGTCAGGGCTATAAAGCAAGACCTTGTCTCAGTAAAAAAAATATATGTGAAGTGGAGAATGATACAGAAGCCACCCTCTGGCCTCCACATATCCATACACAGTTACCTACACACCACACACATGCTAAGAAACCCATTATATATGCTGTTAATTCAAACCCATGGGTCTGGTGTTATACACCTGTATTACAGCACTAGGGAGGCTGAGGCAAAATCCTGAGTTCAAGGAAAGCTGAGTTCAAAGAAACTCTACCTGAAAACAAAGAAAGGAAAGAATGGGAAGGAGGAAGAAATACGGTTGGGCATTGTAAAAATATAATGGTTTCTAGCATTTTAACTTTACTGTCCCAATAAGATCCAGGCTTCCATGATTTAAAAAAGGCACCATTAAGCAGTGAAACAATGGTGTCACTTCTTACAAGGTGACCCTAACTTTATAAGGTTTGTTTTGTTTTTTCAAGACAGGGTTTCTCATGTGTAGCCCTGGCTGTCCTGGAGCACTCTGAGAGCTGACGGATGCCGCACGCAGGCCTTCAGAGCGAGCTCTGGAGCACTCTCTGTAGACCACGCTGGTCTCGAACTCATAATCCACCTGCCTCTGCCTCCCCAATCCTAGGATTAAAGGTATGCACCACGTCTGACTTTATCTGTGTTTTTGCTTCACACTGAATCAGAGTTGTAGTAAACTTAGAAATGGCATGCACCTATGGGAGGAAAGGACAAGCCCATGCAGTTGTAGCTTCTACTGTAATATACATGAACACACCCGTCTCTCCAGAAAGAGCTGTCAGTTTATTATTCAGACATAGCCTGAGTACTACTGAGGTTCTGTTAATCTTCCCTGGAATAGAAATATAATGAAAGATTAGCAACATTTTCATAAAATGCTACTAAAGCTGATAAAACTGAGCTGGACATGGTGGTGCACACCTTTAATCCTACCACTGGGAGGCAGAGGCAGAGGCAGAGGCAGGTAGATCTCTGAATTCAAGGTCACTCTGGTCTACAAAGTGAGTCCAGGATAAGAGCCAGAGCTCTGTTAACAGAGAAACCTGTTTCAAAAAACCAACCAACCAAACAAAAAAAGATAAAAGATAAAATATACACAAACCACAACTTATCAAACACCAGTGGACACTCAGGATTCTAGACAAATCCTTCTCTCTCCAAATTCTCTTTTCTCATCTTCTTTTTAGGGGTGGGAGAAGGATACTGGGAGGATTGAGCCCAAGGCATTGTACATGCTAGGCAAATTCTCTGCCATTAGAGTATACCACTTCTTTTTACTTTTTATTTTGAGACAGTCTCAGTAAGTTGCTCAGGATTGCCTTGAACTGACTCTGTAGAGCAATAGTTCTCAACCTGTGGGTCACGAGCTCCCCACCCCAGAACAACCCTTTCACAGATGTTGCCTAACACCATGGAAAATACAGACATTTACATTATGATTCATAACAACAAAAATTACAGTTATGAAGTAGTAACAAAAATAATTTTATGGTAGGGGGGTCACCACAACATGAAGAATTGTTTTAAAGGGTCATGGCATTAGGAAGGCTGAGAACCAGGGCTTGTAAAAAGCATGGCTGGTCATGAACTTGTGTATTTCTCCTAATTTAGACTCCCTAGTGCCTGAAGGCCTTTACCACTAGGACTAGCTTCAAACCCTTTATTTTCAAGTCCACCCTCTCCATGAACAACCTTTCCCTTTTTGTATACCAACTCAGTATCTGTAAGAATTGTCTAGGTCACTGCTATGTGAACCAGGGCCCAGAGTCAACTTTCAAACTTTTTAGAATTTCTTTTTCACAGAAATTGGATTGAACCATTATAGATCTATCAAAAATTGATGATAATAATAAAAAATACAAAATAAGTTTACATCCCATTATCTATTTATTTATTTTTATTTTTTATCCCCCTTCCCAATAGGGTTTCTTTCTTTGTGTAGCTGTGGCTGTCCTGGAACTTAGAGTGCTCTGATTAAAGGTGTGGGCCACCACCATCCAGCCACATCTAGCTTTTTTTTTTTTTTTTTTTTACTATATTATACTATGGAGTAAAGAATGAGGTAGTCCACCCATTTGCAAAGCACTGTCTAGATGCTTCAAATTTTCAGACAGGCTCAACACACTGTAGAGATCATGCATGAGCTACAATCATTCACTGACTCATTCCTGCTTCCAAAAAATACTGGGTACTTAACTTATATAGGTCAACACAGTTAGACATGCTATACATTGGTAAATAACAAAAGCATGGTATAATAAAACATAATTATACATGTTTGAAAAATGCCAAAATAAAATCCATCATTTTGTATGCTAATTTGAAGAAATTGTTTTTATTTACATATATAAATTAAGATTTATTTTTCTGTTACACACATGTGGGTGCTCCAGGAAGCCAACAGATAGAGGTGCTGGGAACTGAACTTGGGTCCTCTAGAAGAGAGGCAAATTAATCACTAAGCCATCTTTCCAGTCCAGTCCTAGCTAGATTTAAAAAAAAAAAAAAAAAAAGGTGACAACTTGAGTTTGATCCTCAGGGCACACATAGTAGAGGAGAGAACTACTCCCACAGGTTGTCCTGTGACCTCCACAGTACAGTGTGCATAACTCTCTAATCCCAGCATTCAACAGAAGAAAGCAGAAGCAAACCAATCTCTGTGTACTCTAGGCCAGCCAGAGATATACAGTGAGATTTGGTCTCCAAAAGGTTAATTAATGTGATTAAATGCTTTTTTAAAAGGAGGTCAGTACTGGGCGTGGTGGTGCACACCTTTAATCCCAGCATTCAGGAGGCAGAGGCAGGCGAACTCACATCTCTGTGAGTTCGAGGCCAGCCTGGTCTACAAAGAAAGCCCAGTGCAGCCAGGGCTGTTACACAGAGAAACCCTCTCTCAAAAAACCAAAAATAAACAAACAAATAAATACATAATAAAAGGAGGTCAGTGAGAAGGCTTAGTAGGTAAAAGCACCTGCAACCAATCTCAAACCCCAGAATTCACACAGTAAGACAAACTCCCATCACATACATACCTCTACCTACCTACCTACCTACCTACCTACCTACCTACCTACCTACCTA
>CAJQZJ010000309.1:6533389-6557569 GCA_907164525.1 Lophiomys imhausi | reverse complement strand
CTACCTACCTACCTACCTACCTACCTACCTACCTACCTACCTACCTACACATACACAATTAAAAACTTTTTTTTGTTTGTTTTTTTGAGACAGGGTTTCTCTGTGTATTGCCCCTGGCTGTCCTGGACTCACTTTGTAGACCAGCCTGGCCTTGAACTCACAGAGATCCTGCCTGCCTCTGCCTCCAGAGTGCTGGGATTAAAAGTGTGCACCACCACGCCCAACTAAAAACCTTTTAACACGGGGGTGGGGGGAGCATGGGGTCAGGGAGGGCTCAGTGGGTAAAGGCACTTGCTGTTCAGCCAGGGCACCCAAGTTCAATCTCTGGAATCTACATATGGGTATGGGAGAGCATTCACTCCAAACCAATCTCTGTAAATTGTCCTTCACATGTGTCCACATGACTAAATAAATGTAAAAATGAAAGACTGAGAGAGAGAGAGAGAGAGAGAAACTTGGGGTATTTCATTGGAGATCATAAAAACAGTTTTTAAAAAAGTAACGACAATGTCAGAGATTTAAAAGCTGAGAGAAGGAACTACATAAACATGCATTCAAATAAGTAGATTCAAACATTCTCAACTTCATTGATATGAAGGGATGAGCAACAGTAGTCTTCATTCTCCTAGCACACACACTTTCAGTAGACATACTGTCCTTAAGTAGGTAATCCCTGAATTTAAAAAAGTCACCTCATGGTGCAGATGGAGTTCAGTGTTCTCCTAGTATTTCTAACTAAGGCCTGGGTATAGTCCCCAGCATCATAAAATAGATAAATGATAGGATGACAGACGGACAGACAGACATTTCCTTATAGCTTAATACCTCCAGGCAGAGTACTTGTCTGGCATGCAGAAAACTGAACCAGGATTCAATCCCCAGCATGATAAAAAAAAAGGGAAGAAATGGCTCAGTCAGAAAAGTGCCTTTTGTGTAGGCATGGAGACCTGAGTTCAGATCCCCATAGTCATGCAAAAAAGCTGGGCATCGTAGAGCACTTCTGTGACCCCAGCACTGGGGACCAGACAGACTTCAAGAGCTCACTACTGGTCAGTCAGCCTAGCTGAAACAGTGAGCTTCAGATTCAATAAGAGTCCTTCTCTCAAAGAATAAAGTGGAGAGAGAGAGGAAGACACTTGACATCAGTCTCTGGCCTCCACAAACAGGCAAACCATACTTACACAGCCAAGTACAACCATGTGTGCATGCATGCACACACAGTCCCCAATAATTTTCAAAGCTTTCCTTATTCGTGTTGTCACTTACCTGTCATTAGTAGTTGATTTCCCTTTGCTCATTATACAAATAGAAAAAAATTTCAGACACCAACCCATTTACTTTTTTAAGCAAATACAAAACCATATTACATTCTAAATGCAGCTGTCACTGAGTCTTTAACAAGTCCCCCAGCTCACACACTGCTATGGAAAAGGGGGAAGAGAGGTACGTGTAAACTTAAAGGCTTAGAAAAAGGGGTCTGTGCTACTTACCAGGTATTTCTCTAGTGAGAGCAAGATAGAGAATGTGTGTGATGTGTGGAAATAAGTTTAATTTGGATAAAGGGAGACTTGTCACTAGACCCTAGAAAAAGCTATCATTAAAGGTTTCCAGGTCAGCATCCTGTAACAGCATAGCTAATAATCTAATTTTGAAGCAGCCCTCTTCCCTTCAAGTTTGGAGAAAATGTCAAGGTTTTATTTTGTAATGCTCTCTTTCCAACTGTCCTCAAAAACAAACAACCTCATGCTCTTACTATGGTGTCAGAACACCACCAACACCACTATTATATGGTTCTATGAAAGACTTAGTAACAATCTGCCTTAGAGAATAACACTAAACAAGTGAGAACACTACAACATTCAACAAATTATTTAGCAAATATAAAAATTCTGTGCTCCTTGGTATGGTGGCTAAGCACACCTTTAACCCAGCACTAGGGCAGCAGGAGGCAGGCAGATCTCCATGAGTTCCAGCCTAGCCAAGGCTACCTGATGAGATACTGTCTCAAAAAACAAAACAAAACAAAATGAACAAAACCATAAAAGCAAAAGATGCAGCTAATGACTTGACTTTGTATGGAGAAGGGGTGGGGGTCGGGGATTTAAGATGAAGTAGGAGAATGTGACATGCAGGACTGAAAGCCTAAGAGTGATGAAGGATGGAGAACAGAAAGAGGAGGAAGGAGAACAGGAGAAAGGACAAAAATACACTTGGGAGTTAAAGAACAGAAATCAATAGAAAAGGAGGAATAGAAATGATTAGGAATCAAGATAAAGAGGTAGGTTGGCGAGACCCAGAAGATGGGTTTTCTGTGATACATCTTGGACTTTATTCCAATACCTTTTTTCTTTTCTTTTCCTTCCTTCCTTTGGTTTTTAAAACAGGGTCTCCTATAGCCCAGGCAAGCCTTGAACTCCCTATGTTGCTGAGGATGATCCTGAACTCCTGATTCTCTCTCTAGTCTACAATTCCAACTCCTGTGATTACAGATACTACCACTCTCTGCTATTCTGCATCTTAAATAAGAAAATGATAAGATTTTTCTTTTAAAAATTACCTGGCAAGCAAGCTGGGACTGTGCACATCTGTTACCTCAGCACGAGGCAAGTAGAGGTGAGTGCATCTTGAGTTTGAGGCCAACCTAAGCTATATAGCCAGACAGTCTCAAAAATAAAAACAAAATGAGCCAGGCCTGGTGGTATATGCCTTTAATGACAACATTCCAGAGGCAGAGACAGGCAGGTAGGCATCTGTGAATTTAAGGCTAGCCTTTGTGTACACAGTGAGTTCCAGGCCAACCAGGACTACAAAGTAGATCCTGCTACCCACCCTCTCCAAATATAGGTGCACACACATACACATGTGCCTACCAAAAGAAAAATCCTGGGAATAATTTAGAAGAAATATATTGGGGTGGGGAAAGAACATGGAAACAAGGGGGGGGTTTATATAAAGTTGATCCTATCTTTATTTCTGGGTATGATCCCCTTAGATTAGAAGTTTAAGGAACTCTAAGGAGGTAAGGAAGAAAAACTATGAGTCATGGTTCTAATTTTGGACGGAAGCCACCAGACAGAGATGTCCAATAAACAGGCTTAGAATCAAGTTATGGGGCTCAGGGCATTTAAAGAATATAGAGACATTAAAAACACAGAAGTTAAAGGCCAGCCTGGTCTACAGTGTGTAACAGCCAAGGTTGTTACACAGAGAAACCCTGTTTCAAATACCCTAAAAAACAAACAAACAAACAAACAAACAAAAAACCAACCCACAAAGGTTAGGAACAAAGATTAATCAGTGAAAGAACCAGAGACTTAAGACCTAACCCTTGGAGAACTCTATACCCTGAAGTGTAAGAAAATGAAAAGAAGAGCTAGCAGAAGGTTTCACCATGACCAAAGAAGAATCTGGGACACTGAACAGAAGAACAGGAAGCAGAGTGTCTGGGTTCCCTAGAATCTTCAGGACTCTTACATCACTTCTCTGCTGTAGAAAAATTTTTGAAAAATGATATACCGATCAATCACATTCCTAGATAAAATTATTTTAGTCACAAATCACTGACAACCTCTGGCTAAAAAGTATTGCTTCAAAAAAAAAAAAAAAAAGTATTGCTTCAGTCGGGCATGGTAACATACGCTTTTAATCCCAGCACTTAGGACGTAGAGGCAGGTGGATCTCTGTGAGTTCCAGGCCAGCCAGGGATACACAGAGAAACCCTGTCTCGAAAAAACAAAAAAGAAAAAGAAAAAACAGTATTGCTTCAGAGGAGAATTCAAGAGGTGGCAAGTATACACCAGTTTCAAGAATTCTTTACTCTAGGGATGGGGTGGAGTACTTGCCTAATATGTTCAAAGAGTGTTTGTCTAGTATGTTCAAGGTCCTGGGTTTAATGACAGACAGACAGACAGACAGACAGACAGACACACACACACACACACACACACACACACACACACACACACACACACACACCCTTCATTCTTCACAAACTCCATTCTGTCCTGGGGAATGTATCATTCATATGGAAGTGGATCTAATGACATAGAAGTATATGCTATTATTCATTAATACCTGGTCTGGCCTCCTCCCACCTCTTAAAAAAAAAAAAGAGTATTAGGTTCAAGGTTGACATTAATTATCTTCAGCAAGCAAGGCATGGCCTTTCTCAACTGAGTTCCTTCATCTCAGGGACAATAGCCAAAGTAGTTAGCCTTACAAAGCTTTGGTGAAGATGGGTCACAAAAACAGATGCCAATGACTTTGAATTAAAAAAAAAAAACAACAGCCGGGCGGTGGTGGCGCACGCCTTTAATCCCAGCACTTGGGAGGCAGAGGCAGGCAGATCTCTGTGAGTTCGAGGCCAGCCTGGTCTACAAAAGCGAGTCCAGGACAGCCCGAGCTGTTATACAGAGAAACCCTGTCTCGAAAACCCCCCCCCCCAAAAAAAAACAACAACATAACGAGCCGGTGGTGCACATCTGTAATCCCAGATCTCGGGAAGCAGAGGCAGGTGGATCTCTGTTGAGTTCGAGGCCAGCCTGGTCTACAAAGCGAGTCCAGGACAGTCAGGGCTCTGTTACATAGAGAAACCCTGTCTCAAAAAACAAACAAACAAACAAAAACCCAAAAACAAAAAAACAGCATAACAATCCACTCTGATTAATTCAAAATACATTAAATCCATTTGCTTAAAACTTCGGTGATGTAGGCATAAGGTTATTGTGTAATTCAAATGCTGATTTCTGTACCCTCCATATCTGGATACAATCCTTGTTCTGAGAATCTCATGTCTCAATGTTGTGTAAACACTGTGCCAAGTGTCCATATATGCCAATAAAGCAGCATACAGAATCACTGAGCAGGGGAGAGAATAGGGCTGGACTTCCTGCCCTCTAAGGGGGAGGAATTAGAGAGGGGAAGTAGGGAATTAAGCCACAGAAAGAGATCTAGGAGACATCAAGAGAGAGCCAGCTGAAGCCAGGAAGTAACAAAGTGCAAGTATCTCTGGGATTTACCCTGGAAGGAACTCAGATTAATTTAGGGGGGCCAAGAATAGAGTAATAACTGCTCAGTTCTTGTGCTGTGAAGCTTGTATAACAAATAATATAAGAGTCTCAATTATTTGGGTGACAGCCTGCTTAAGAGAGAAATAGAAATACAATTATATTAAGTTACACTAACAAATGCACATTAAAAATTACACATTATACTTAAAAATAGTCTTGAACCTTACTTTAACATAAAAATTTACCTGGATTTTAAAATCCAGGTGATGGTCATTTATTGATTCTGTCACAGACTTTGTAGAATGGTAGATTAGTTCAACCTCTTAAAAATAAGAAAACTTGCTGGGCGGTGGTGGCGCACGCCTTTAATCCCAGCACTTGGGAGGCAGAGGCAGGCGGATCTTTGTGAGTTCGAGGCCAGCCTGGTCTATAAAGTGAGTCCAGGACAGCCAGGGCTACACAGAGAAACTTTGTCTCGAAAAAAAACAACAACAAACAAAAGAAAACTTGGCTGAGGTTGGTAGCTCTGCTGGGAGGGTGCTTGGAAACCCCAGGGTTGGTCCCCAGCATTGTATAAACTGGAGTAGAAGTTTTTGACAGTCATCACAGAGCTCAGAAGGTGGAGGCAGAAGGACCAAGCTTATCAGCCTTGGCTACACAGCAAGTTAAGAGACCAGCTTGGGATACATTAAGACCCTATAAGAAGAAAAAAGGAGCCGGGCAGTGGTGGCTCATGCCTTTAATCCCAGCTCTTGGGAGGCAGAGGCAGGCGGATCTTTGCCAGTTCGAGGCCAGCTTGGTCTACAAAGTGAGTCCAGGACAGCCAGGGCTACACAGAGAAACCCTGTCTCGAAAAAACAAACAAACAAAAAAAAAACAAAAAAAAAGAAGAAAAAAGGAAAGGAAAGAGGCTGAAGTTAGCTCAGAAAAATTTGTTTGCTCAGCAAGCTAATTTTTAGCACAAAAAGAAAAGACCAAAGAAGAGGGTAAGAGGCTGAGGAAAACACTAGAAGGTTCAACAAGAGGCAGTAACAAAGCACAAAAAGAAACTGCTAGAATGCAAAGATAATTTGAGCCACAAACTCCAATTTTAGCTATCATATTCTGAGATACAGGCACTTTGTGTGCTAAATCTTGATATTAATACTGTACTTCATCCTTTTAATTATGCTAAATATTTGGTAGTAACGAACTGTCATAAAAAGCATATCTAAATTATGATTTGGAAGACTACAGAAAAGCCATATAAACCATTTAAAAAGAGCAATATGGCTAAGTTAGAGGTTCTCAAAACTATCTCACAAATTATCTGTTATTACTGTTACCTGTCTCCAGTGTGATTTGAACAGGGAGGCCTAACTTCAAAGAGTCACACTAATATACCTTTCACCTAAGGAACGTCCTCCCACTTAACATTCTTGGTTTTCTTTTTCCTTCCTTCCGTTTTTTTTTTTTTTTTGGTTTTCCAAAACAGGGTTTTCTCTGTGTGGCCCTGGCTGTCCTGGAATGCACTCTGTAGACCAGGCTGGCCTTGAACTCAACAGAGATTGGCCTGCCCCTGCCTCCGAAATGCTGGGATTAAAGGTGTGAGCCACTACACTCAGCCATTACAGTTTTGAACTGCCATGTAGGCGGTTGAGGTTTGAATCCGGTCCTTTGGAAGAGCAGTCAGTGCTCTTAACCGCTGAGCTATCATCTATCTCTCCAGCCCCAACATTCTTGGTTTTCAATAAAGATTTTTTATTTTTATTTACTTGATGTTCCAAGGTTTTTTGAACTTGATTAAAGAGGATGAAACCAAGGACACTGGTTAAGGTAACTGAAATAATACAGAATTCAGGTTTTGATGGAAATCAAGGGTTGAAAATGGGATCCTTCTCTACAAAGTTCTAAACTCAGATTCCCTATAGCCCCAACTCATGGTCAGGTTAACATTTTGACTATTTAACAATGTCTTTCATTTCTGTACCCACAATTTATTTAAGCAAACTGTCAATCAAAATTGATATAATTTTGTTTTACTGTTTTGGGTTTTTTATGATGAGAATAATCTGATATTACTGAAATTACATGCTAAACTATATTTTCTTTTTTTTTTTTTTGGTTTTTTCGAGACAGGGTTTCTCTGTGTGTCCTTGGCTGTCCTGGACTCACTTTGTAGACCAGGCTGGCCTCGAACTCACAAAGATCCGCCTGCCTCTGCCTCCCAAGCTATATTTTCAATTAGGAAAAAGTAGGGGAAGAAAAATTAAGGTTCAGAATTATACTTCACAGGTCAATACACTATATGTAATAAGTGATACCATACATAAGTACAAGTATTCTCTGTGTCAGGAGCTTTAGAATATGATAGTCAAAAGCAATGGGACATGGTGGTGCACGTACACAAATGAAGCACCTCAGCAGCTGCAGCAGAGGGTCATAAAGTCAATCTGGGAGCCACTCTCTCAAACAACAGAAACAAGAGCTGAGGATGACAGAGTGCTGGCCTAAGATATACAAAGCCCTGGGTTATATGTCCAGCAAAACTGAATTTAGTGGCTCAAGCCTGCAATCCCAGCACCCAGGAAGTAGAAACAGAAGGATCAGGAGTTCAATGTTATCTTCAGCTACATAGGAGTTCCAGACTAGCCTGGGTTACATGAGACCCTGTCTCAAGACTAGACAGATAGATAGATTAGATATAGATAGATAGACAGACAAGGAGACAGGCAGGCAGGCAAATGACAATTAAAACAATGAATAACAAAATAATTCCCAAAGGACTATTTACCAGCCTGGGTTACATGAGACCCTGCCAATAAATAAATAAATATAAATGAATAAACAAATAAATAACATGACTAACAAAATACTCAATTCCCAAAGGACTATTTACTATTCCATACCCAACCCAAAGCAATAAAGCCAGTTAAAAGAAACACCTTGGAATTGATCACATGAGTAAACACTCTACAGTTTGCAGAGATGAGAGCCGGCACACTTGAACTGACGCTGCTAGTCATATATCAAGTGTATGCTCATGAAAAGAACGCAGTTATATCCCAGAGGCAATTAACAGTTATAAGAATTGGGACTATGCAATTAAGAAAATTAAATGTAGGCTTTCTAGGTTTTTCTTTTCTCTTTTAAGGTCCAGTTTCACCAAATGATAATAAAACAGCTCAGTTCCCCCTGCTTATGATAAAAATTAGACAACAAAAATACTTACACAGGACTGGAACTCAAAGAGCAATGATCCAGCATCATTTCTGGAAGGAAATCCAACTTAAATGCAGCCATCACCTCACTCTCCCCTTCAGAAGCCAATGATAATAACTTGCTGCGCTTGTCTGATGCACAAATACACACAGCTTTAGCTTCCTGGGCCCCACAAAAACACAAAGTGGAAACGGAGCTCAGGGAAACCAGCAGGAAGTGCCACAGAAAGAGGCAGGTCTGGGGAAGGGGCAGGGAAGGGAGCATTGGACTAAACTGGGGGTGCGACCATGTGAAGGGAGGCTCAGCTCAGTTCAGCTCAGCACACAATGAAAGTGCTGATGCACCAGGCTTGTTTTGTGTGATTTTCCCTGGCGAAGCAGTACTAAGTGCACCGTCAGATAAATAGTGTGTCAGATTCATGAAGATAGTGTAGCCAACAAAGCAGAAGAAACAAACTTGTTTCACATCCTCCAATGTCCTCCCTATAAACCAGTATTTAAGGTCCCAAAGGGCTAAAATTACCTGAGGAAAAAGTAAATAGGCAAAACAAAATAACAGCAACAAAAAACCAACCAACCAAGAAAAAAACAAAAACAAAGAAAACCACCTCACCTCATTTGGTGAAAACTGTTTTGCTTTTGTTTTTGGTTTTTTGAGACAGGGTTTCTCTGTGAAGCTCTGGCTGTCCTGGACTCGCTCTGCAGATCACCTGCCTCTGCCTCTCAAGTGCTGGGATTAAAGGTGTGTGCCACCAACACCTGGCTCATGAAAACTTTTTAAAAAAGAACTGGGTTGTTGGCTTTGGCTTTAGACTTAGTTTCCATGTGTTAAAGATAGCAATGAGCACAGTTCTTGAGTCCAAATTAATCCCAGAACAGTCAGAAAAGAAGGAACAGTAAGGCCAACAGAAGCAGGCCAGAGGCAAGCTGTTAAACAAAGTGGTCATCTAAACCCTGTTGTTGACCAACTACTTCCGCTGGGTGTGTGTGTGAGAGAGAAACAGGGTTTCTCTGTGTATCTTCGGCTGTCCTGGACTCACTTAGTAGACCAGGCTAGTCTTGAACTCACAGAGATCTGACTACCTCTGCCTCCCGAGTGCTGAGATTAAAGGCATGAGCCACCCAGATAGCTGTGAACTGCCATGTGGGTGCTGGGATTTGAACCTGAGAGTCCTTTGGAAGAGCAGCCAGTGCTCTTAACCGCTGAGCCATCTCTCCAGTCCCGGTCCTGTTCTTTTTAATAGTGTTGAAGGTAAAGTGATAAATAAGTTGCTCATCAGATAAGCCTTTTAAAAACCCTGGTTCAGTATCAGTCCACATTAGGTGGACACAGGCAAATGTCTTTATTAATTCTGAATCTTAACAGAAATCAAAATATTAATATTCTGCCTCATTCTTAATAGAATACTAGGAATTATCCTCTTTTCAATTTTCTGTCGGCTTTTTTCTTTTTCTTCACTCTGTATGTAGCCTTGGCTGTCCTGGAACCCACAGTTCCACCTTTCTCTGCCTCAAAAGTGCTGGGTTTAAAGGTGTGCCACTACTCCCAGCATCTGTTGGCCTTTCTAATGAAATAAAAAACAAAAGCCAATAGTGATCATAATTTTTTAAAAAATCTGTCTATCAGAGACTGAAATTCAAAAGCCAGGGAAGGAGAAAGCAATGTAGGATAACTCTTCATTCCCTTACCTCCTTAAGCCTAGGGGTAAAACAGTTCAGTGGCAGACTTTCCCAGCACGTGTAACACCGAGTTCAATCCTTAGTGCCAAAAGGTGAAAACACTGTTGCTAAAACAAAGACTGATGAAAACACAAATGAAACTACATTACCAGTGAGCTACTGAGATGGGTATACTTAGCAACCAAGGCAGATGTATGCTCCCTTCTCAGTTTAGCTCCACGTCCCCCTAAACAACAAATGGGTGGCACTTCAATATTTAGGCAATGATTCTAAAACGCAGCTCCGAAGGCCCTCAAATTTCACAGGCTTCCTTTCCATTCTTATATTTTTATCATCAGGGTTGTCTTATTGCAAAGATTTTACTTCAAGGTCAGTTCACAACACAGGAAACTTGGAAAAATGTTATATTCAGCTTATAAAAGAAGTAAAATGAAGTGGGGCTGTTGCTACATGTCTGTGATCCCAGCACTTGGAAGGTAAAAGCAGGAACAACAGTTCCAGGTGAACCTCTGCTCCACAGCAAACTCAAGGACAGCAGCTAGGAATACCAAGAGACCCAGTCTCAAACAAACATAGTAAAAGTTAAATGAACAAACTCCTAAACCACAGAAAGGAAGAAGGAAGAATAGCATAGGATAAGTAGACTTCAAATTTCTAGTCTCTAACAATGACTAACACCTATCTACACCTAACCAAGGAAAGGAGGAACTAGGTTTTTTTCTCCAAAATCCACACATAACCACTCCAATTCTAGATCTTCAACAGAATGATTTTTCTACTTTGTCAAAGGGCTCTGAAGATCAACTTTGGAAATGGAAGGAGCAGAAACACTCCTCCAATTCCATTAAAAGAAGAAGCACAGATAAACGTCAACTGAGAGAAGACTATAAATACACAGTCCAGTTCACCAGCTCCGTCAGATTATAGGTGCTAGCCCTGGGTGGGACTGCTGAAGTTACTGGCAGGTTTGTACATGTTCCTCTTATTATCACTGGAGCTGATAACATTCCTCATCCTACAGAAAGTTATATGGCCCAAGAAATAACTTTATAAATCAAAGATCAAATTAGACTTTTTAATCTAAGAATTCATTTAAAGAAGAATCAAGTTTCAAGAAATTCTGCTGGTCATGGCTATATTTCTATAATTAATTAAAAACACCCAAATTTAAAACACATACACACACATAAAAAAAATTCTCTCTGTGAGTTCAAGGCCAGCCTGGTCTACAGAGCTACTTCTAGGATAGCCAAAGCTACACAAAGAAACACTGTCTCAAGATACAAAACCAAAAAAATTTAAAAAAACAAAACAAAAAAAATTGTCTATGTATGTCTTTAATTAGAATCACACTATCTTTTAAAGGGAGGAGGAGAACTTAAACATGGCACACTTAAACAAACCCCCCGAGGGTTTCTCTGTGTAGATCTCGTTGTCCCGTCTGAAATGAAAAATTCGTCTGCCTTTGTCTCCTGAGTGCTGGGATTAAAGGTGTGTGCCACCACTCCTGGCCTTAAAATCCATTTCATGGGGTCTGGAGAGATGGCTCAGCAGTTAAGAGCACTGGCTGCTCTTCCAAAGGAACTAGGTTCAATTCCCAGCAACCACATGGCAGCTCACAATTGTCTATATAACTCCAGATTCAGGGGATCTGAAACCCACACAGACATGCAAGTAAAACACCAAAGCACATAAAATAAAGGAATAAACACACCGTTTTTAAAAATCAATTTTATGATTCATGTCTGGCCACCAGCTTGGTGCTTCCTTGTGCACAGTAGGCTGGCATTGGGCCCTGGGAGATCAGAGCAGGTCAAACAGCATAGAGTTCCAGCAGCACATTTTTTTTTTGTTTTTTTTGTTTTTCGAGACAGGGTTTCTCTGAATAACTCTGGCTGTCCTGGACTCGCTTTGTAGACCAGGCTGGCCTCGAACTCACAAAGATCCGCCTGCCTCTGCCTCCCAAGTGCTGGGATTAAAGGCGTGCGCCACCACCGCCCGGCTCTTTTTTTTTTTTTTTTTAAAGATTTATTTTATTTATTTTATGCATATGTATACTCTATCTGCATGTACACCTGCATTCCAGGAGAGGGCACCAGATCACATTGTGGATGGTTGTGAGCCACCATGTGGTTGCTGGGAATTGAACTCAGGACCTTTGGAAGAGCACTAGGCAGTGCTCTTAACCGCTGAGCCATCTCTCCAGCCCTCTGTATACATCTTATTTCCTTTTTTTTTTTTTTTTTTTTTCCAGGACAGGGTTTCTGTAACAGAGGCTGTCCTGGAACTCACTCTGTAGACCAGGCTGGCTTCAAACTTACAGAGACCCGCCTGCCTCTGCCTCCCAGTGTTGGGATTAAAGGAGTGTACCCCCACCAACAGGCTTCTAGCTTTTTTTTTTTAAGGCAACAATCCAAAGCCTGATTATGACACAGCTGGAACAAGCAGCATGCTATGTTAAGAAGTAGCATCAGGGCTAGAGAGATGGCTCAGTGGTTGAGAGCACTGACTGCTCTTCCATAGGACCTGGGTTCGATTCCCAGCACCCACATGACAGTTCACAACTGTCTGTAACTCCAGTATCTGACACCCTCACACAGGTATACATGCAGGCAAACCACCAATGCACATAAAATAAAAAGCAAGCCAGGTGTAGTGGAGTACACCTTTAATAATTAAATAATTTAAATAATTAATATGGGGGAGCAGCAGCATCAGGGACCCAGTGTGGTGGAGTAACATTAGTAAGCATGAACAATACAGATAAGGAAAGCAGACTCTAAAGAATGGCACACCCTGCATTTAGAATACACAAATGAATAAGCTTAGTATGGAAATGTAAAACTGAATTAGTGGAGAAATTTATAGCATTTGTGTTGCCAAAAGGGTAAAAGAGCAAAAAGGATTACTGAGCAAAAAACACCTAGGTGGCAAGTCCAAATGACCATCTTGATTGACAAAAATAGGGAGTACAATGATAGGTGAACATATTTTATATGCTTGCTCCAATACTCTGTCTTTGAAAGAACAATAACATGAAGTTTGCTTATATAAGAACAGAACAAATTATGGACTGACACTGAATCTGAAATGAAAACCTACATCATTAAAAACCACAACTTATATAAGGAAAGCTAGAAATGGAAATATTTAGAAAACAGCCATAGGCTCAGACTACTGAGTGTGAATCATGTATGCCTGCCCTTCCCTGCCTGCTGATCATTAGACGACAAGAAGGATACAGAAAAAAAGCAATTGATGTTCATTTCAAAGGAACCAGACAGAAGAGTTTAAACTTTTAACTTAAAACATTCAGACTAGAAAGAATTTCCATCTCAAAAACTGAGCACTTCTGGGCCTGGAAAGAGGGTTCAGTGGCTTCCGAGTACTTGCTGCTCTGAAGACTGCCTTTCTTGTTTGGTGGCTCTCAACTTTGCCTGCATCTCCAGAGCCAGGGGATCCAACACCCTCTTCTGATCTGAGTACATGTGTATGCATACACATCATCTTTTTTTTTTAATTGTGTACTTTAACATAATGAATCTACTTGAACTCCCAACTCAGTTCCTTACATATGTAAAATACACTGACCTGAGTTGGTAATCACCTCTGTGGTATCTTACTTTATTTTTTGCAAAATTGTGAAAGAATGACTTTTATTTATTTTTGTGTATGTGGTTTTGTTGTTATTGCAAAAATGTGAAAGAATGACTTTAGACCAAAAAGCCTTTAGGAGTTTTTTTTTTTTTCTTTTTTGGTTTTTTCGAGACAGGGTTTCTCTGTTTAACAGCTCTGGCTGTCCTGGACTCGCTTTGTAGACCAGGCTGGCCTCGAACTCGCAAAGATCCACCTGCCTCTGCCTCCCAAGTGCTGGGATTAAAGGCGTGCGCCACCACCGCCCGGCTGCCTTTAGGAGTTTTCAACAGGAGTCAGATAATGGTGAAATTCTTTAGGGGAGTGTATGTGAAGTGAAAAATACATTTTAAAGATTGCTTCAAATCTAAAATAATACATGAAGAAGCAATGTTCAGTGTGCAAGCTGGTGTGTATGTAAACTTTCCATATATTATATAGCGAGAAAATACGAAAAAACAGAAGGAATAACCAGAATTTATTTTGAAAATGATAAAGTTTTGCTTCCTTCCCTTACTCTGAATCATTCCTCTCTCCTCTTCCTTCTCGATCAGCCAAATACAAAGACTAGCAGAAAGACCTTGTCCTGTGATTAATCTCAAAGCAAAATCAAACAATCTCTCATTCTCTCTGCTTGTTTGTTTATTTTGAGTCAGTATTTCACTATGTAGTCCTGGCTGTCCTGGAACTCATTCTATAAGCCAGGCTGGCCTCAAACTCATGAGATTCACCTACCTGCCTATGCCAGGATTAAAAGTTTGTGCCACCACTGCCCACACTGCCCAGCTCAAAGCTCATTTTAAAACATCAACTAAAATTGGAGAATTAAAGTACTAAATGAGTGAGAAAATATTTGTTCCCAAATCTTACAAAAAATATGGGCTGGAGAGATGGCTCAGCGGTTAAGAGCACTGGCTGCTCTTCCAGAGGTCATGAGTTCAATTCCCAGCAACCACATGGTGGCTCACAAAAAATAATAAAACAAGTTTCAGAGGTTAAATTTCAATACATTTAGGTAATCAGAACATTCACCAGAATAATCAATTTCGTTTTCTTTTTGTGATTGAGAAAGGTCTTCTGTATCACGGATTGGCCTGAAAATAGTATCCAAGAATGACCTTGCACTCCTGACCCTTCTGCCTTCACCTCCCCGGTACTGGGATTACAAGCATGGGAACATGTCTAGTTTATATAGCCATGGAGATGGAAACTAGTGAGTCACAGGTTCCAGACAAGCACTATCACCATGTCTCTAGCCACCCACCTGCTATGGGCCAGTAGGCTATAGCAAGCTGAAGGACATAACTCTCTGCAACTGAGTACTGGGTTATTAATGTGGACAGGAGATTGTTACTTCTCCCAAAGCAAATTTCCTAAATATGTAGGTGTTGAACATAAACTTTCCAAAGGCAACCAAGTTTCTGACTTTGTAAATGCATCTTAGCGGTCCTAGGGTGGTGGTGAACCACTAAAACCAAAATAATCAGAAGATGAGAAAATAATTGAAGGTAAAAGCAAGAAAGAAGCCACAAAACCAATTTGTCTTATTTTTAAACATTACTGAACAATCTTATAAGTAGACATTGATTCTGTGACTGCCTCCATTCCTACAATCTTCCATTTATAACTCCCCAGCTGTACTTTTGTCTAGCTATGGTGAGAGTACTGCTCAGTCAAGGACAATATCTACATGAAAAGTGTAAAATTTTGAAAGGTCAAGCTAGACCTAGAATTGTGAGATCTACCTTCTCTGAAAACAAAGACTGTTCTTAACCAGCACCAAACACATTCTCAAGGTCTGTTTTGTTAGCTTTTTTTTTTTTTTTTCAGTGATAGAGACTGGCCCCAAGTATCATGCATGCTAGGCAAGCACTCCACTGAGATTCTTTTTAAAAAATTGAAATACGGTTTCAATGAATTATTCAGGCTGACCTCCAACTTGCAATCCTTCTTGCCTCGGTCTCCTAAACAGTTGGGTTCTCTAAGTATTTTCATATGGACCTAATTCGTTTCCAATATTGTCAATAAAGTAATGATGTTTCCAATAATTATAAAAGCAAAACTCATACTAAAAGCAGCAACAAAAGACTTGTAAAGCCAGGCATGATGGAGTGATGGAGTATGCCTTTAATATGGGCTAAATGTCCAGTGCTAATGATGTTCCAGGGATGCGAAGAACTGAGTGAAGTAGTTTTGTAACGGTGCTAACTATGTGACTTTCTCTTTTTCAAGACACTGTTGTACTGTATCCCAGGTTGGCCTTGGACTTACAATGTAGCCCAGGGTAACCTCCAAATCCTGCCTGGGCTTCCCAATTGCTGCAATTCCAGACATCAAGTCTGGCTGGTATATGACTAGCTTTTACAGCATCACTTCTTCCATATTGTAATAGGCATGAGGCTTATCAGACTGCTGGTCAGGAAATCTCTAGGACAACAAGAACAAAGCTTGGGGTTTTTAAGACCAAAATATGGAAGTGTGGAGGACATATACTACATGTATATGTGTGTGTAAGTGCATATACTACATGTAAGGGTTACTACACAGAACGTAGTAACCCTTATGACATTAGAAATAGCTAATTGGGGGGCTGGAGAGATGGCTCAGCAGTTAAGAGCACTGGCTGCTCTTCCAGAGGTCATGAGTTCAATTCCCAGCAACCACATGGTGGCTCACAACCATCCATAATGAAATCTGGTGCCCTCTTCTGGCCTGCAGATATACCTGCAGACAGAACACTGTATACATAATAAATAAATCCTTTTTTTTAACATTTATTTATTTATTATGTATACAGTATTGCTCTACATATATGCCCGGGCACCAGATCTCAATGTAGATGGTTGTGAGCCACCATGTGGTTGCTGGGAATTGAACTCAGGACCTTTGGAAGAACAGCCAGTGCTCTTAACCTCTGAGCCATCTCTCCAGCCCAATAAATAAATCTTAAAAAAAAAAAAAAAGAAATAGCTAATTGTCTAGCTCAGAGCAAATTATAAATCAGTTCCTTAAAAGCAGCAGGCTCTCTCAGAGGTGTAGCCCTGATGGGGTGGTGTTAAGCATTCTAAATGTTAACTGGTCCTGCTTGCTGTCTGTTACTTAATTGACTCTGATTGGTTAAATAAATGCTGAGGCCTGGAGATTGGGCAAAGACAGAGGTAGGCAGGACTAAGGTTCACAGGCTTTTTTAGAGAGATACAGAGCATCTTGGGAAGAGGAAGGTTGCTGGAGAAGAAGCCAGGAGTAAACAAGGAAGATACGCCATGGGGTAGATTAAAGAAGATCCTTCCATGTGGCCTGGAACATCGGCTTAGTGTGGAGAATAATAGTCCAAAGGGATGTATGTATATATGGGGTTATATTTATTTAATAGAATTAAGAGCTAGTTTAGATGGGCTAAGATTGCGCAACCCAGGCCTAGGCTTGTTAAGATCTACCCAGTGTCTGTGTGTATTCATTTATAATGGCGGATTAAGGATTTACACCACCAAACCAATTAAATATAATATAAATATGGGTAAATAGTTTAATTAGCCATATTTTTTTCTACATAGCCCAGTGCCAAAGCACTTGCCTAGTATGTGTGAGGCCCTGGGTTTAATTCCCAATTATCATTCCCTCAATTGATACTAAGACAAGCAAAGGTTTTTGTTTTGTTTTTTGATACAAAGTCTCACTCCATAGCCTATGTACTCTCAGACTTAGACTTACAATGATCCTCCTGTCTCTACCTCTCAAAGGCTGAGAATAGGAGCATTCACCACTATGCCTGGCTCCAAAGAGTTGTTCAAGTGAGAACTAAAGCATTCTCACAAAAAGAATGAAAACTGTATTCTTCTACAGTGGGCCCTTACCTGGAAGGTAAGCATAGTAGCTAGTGTCATACACTGGAGGCATTTTACTGAAAAGTTTTGTTTTAAAAATAATACCTGTCTGGGGCTGGAGAGATGGCTCAGAGGTTAAGAGCACTGTGCTCTTCCAAAGGTCCTGAGTTCAATTCCCAGCAACTACACGGTGGCTCACAACCATCTATAATGAAATTTGGCACCTTCTTCTGGCTTGCAGGCATACCTTCAGACAGAACACTGTATACATAAGAGAGAGAGAGAATTCCTATTTAAAAAAACAATAAAAATAGCATCTTAGGATGCTGAAAATAAGACAGTCTATGAAGTTGTACTTGACTGATACAGAAAACTTTCAGGTATCCTATTTGCCTTTGTTGGGAGACTGATAATGAGCACCTTTCTTTCTTTCTGGCACTTTTCACTTTTCTCTATGTCTGTATTCTGAGTAAATGACAAAACTGTCCTTCTCAGGAATACAGCCAATGGTTAAGCTACCATTATTATCATTTGCATAGTCCACTGGAGCACATTCCAGAGACAAGAGAGCTGGTAGCATGGTAAATCCTATATCAGTCTTGAACTCATGACTCATTAGCAAGATTCCAAATTGTTAATAAATGCCCTCACTAATTCCTTGAAAAACTTTGTCTTTTGGAAGTTTGCAGCCCAGGTTGGTCCTCAACTCAAACCGTTTATACTGGGGCAGGGGGTGTACCTGACAGAATACAAAAAACTATATTCCCCTGTCCCTAAGGTAAGCCCCAGGTCTTCTGAGAAATGTGAAAACTAGCACAGACCATTCAAAATAACAAATTAATTTACCAGTTTTATATCCACTGTTGAGATGAGCTGCTTTTAATAGCACCCTTTTCTATCTTCAGTGTCACTGAGCATAAAGTATTATCAATGATACATATGTATCCCTGATATGAATTTATATAGATTTAATTTTAATTTATATAGATATAAATATGTAACTATAGAATATGGTATTTAAAGCTGAAAACTCCAATTATGAAAAAATTGTGGAATTGTCCAGACATTTCCAAAATTGCAATAAATAATTCCCACTTCTACTTAGAAACTTTATATTTCATTCTTACACTTATTCTACCCTTCTTTTTGAATGAGTAAAGGCTCAAAGACATAAAGAAACTCTTTTGAGATCACAGGAATGCAGGCAACAGAATTTTATATATAGCTGGCTTTCTATACTTCTAAACTCTCTCTGGGCACCAGGTAAGAGATTTAACTCAGTCTCAGGTGCAAGTCTTAGGTATACATGCACAGGAGAATGTGTTCAATTCCCTGCAACATGCAACATCAACAAAAGCCTGTCTCCCAGTAAGCTGGTGCATATATAAACCATAAAAAAAATACTATTTAAATACCAAGAGCTATAAAAACTGAGTCTGACCAAATTTCTTTTTATTTTTTGAGACAGGATCTTGCTTTGTAACCCAATCTCATCTGGAACAGGATACACAGCCAGGGTGGCCTTCATCCTGCCAAGACAGGGTCATAGGCATATTACCACACTGGGTCTCATTTTTCTAAGGCAAATACTGTAAGTAGAAAGATATCTAAAGTCACAACTGATGCAAGAGACTCTTCAAGAAATATAACTGTGAGTGCTGTGATGATGCATGCCTTTAATCCCAGCAGAGTCAGGTGGATCTCTGTGAGTTTGAAGCAGCCTTGTCTACATAGTAAATTCAGGACAGCCACTACTATATAGACCATGTCAAAACAACAATAACAAAAACAAAAAATAACTCTGGGGACAGGAGAGATGGCTCAGTGGTTAAGAGCACTTGCTGCTCTTTTAGAGGACCTAGGTTCAGTTCCCAGCACCCACAGGGCAGCTCACAACCATTTGGAACTAAATTGCTTGCTTGTACATACTAGGACTGCCAGGAGTTCATATTAGATGATTCTTGGGTATTGAGGGAGGCATTTTTTTTTCTTTAAGAGCATCAATGCTGAGCATAATGATACATGTGTGTTATCTCAGCTTTGGAAAACCTGAGACCTACAGTTCAAGGCCAGCCTAAGCAAAACGGCATTTGTGCATTCACTTGGGAAATAACCAAGAATACTTTGTAATGCTAAATAAAATCTTTTCCAGAAACAAACGAAAAAAAAAAAACACACACACACACACACACACAAAACTACGATTAAGGGGAACCACCAAGACAGCTCAAAACGTAAAAGAGCCTGTCCAGAACCAAACCTGACTGCATAGACTTAAGTTGAATCTCCAGGGAGCCAGGATTCCTACAAGTTCTCCTCTGACTGCCACACCTGCTGGGATAAATAAATGCAGTGGCAGCTCACTCCCAGCACTCAGCAGGCAGAAGCAGGCAGATCTCTGAGTTCCAAATCAGCCTGGTCTACACAGCAAGTTTGAGGCCTGCCAGAGTTACACATCGAGACCGAAACTCTGACTTTTACACTCATAACTCATACACATCATACACACACATAAGGGAAAAAATAATTTAAACCTTTTCCTGTCTTCAATTATACTCAAATTAATTTTTAAATCCCATTAACGATTTCTCTTTCTCCCCTATACAATTCCACTTAGGGTTGAGGGACATTAAGTGAAAGGGGAAAGAAATGTTTTCTATGCCTCTTCCTGTTTCTGTCTCAGCAGCACTCTCAGTAATGGACGAAAGAAAATATTGGAAGCCGCAATTTGCATACAGTGTCTAAGCCAAAGTGCATCTCTACCTGGGCAGAATAAAGACTGTTTTATATCATTTTTCTACCATTCTAGTTAGAATTCAGTATTCTGAGGTATGAAAGAAGGGAAGACTGTACAGAGGGATTCTAGCCACAGATGAAGCCTTAATCTAAAAACAAAACATTATCATTTGACTTTTCCACAATATTCTGTATTATTCACTCAAAAATGGCATGTTCTAAAGCTACCAATTCCTCTTTAATTTCACTCTGTCCTGCCAGGCCAAATCTAGTGAGTCACTACTGCTCTTCTCTCCGATCCATTTTGATTTCCGCCCACTTGTGAAGCTCATCAGGACTGCACCATATGCTAGTACCGTGTAGGCAGAACATGAATAATTTTTTTCTGTATGTGTGTGGGGGGGGGAGGGTGTTGAGACAGAGTTTCTCTGTGTAACAGCCCTGGCTATCCCTCAACCCTTTACACACCAGGCTGGCCTCAAAGTCACAGAGATCCACCTGCCTCTGCCTCTCCAGGGCTGAGTGTAAAGTAAAGGGGTGTGCTACCACCACCCAACTAGAACAATTTTTTCTTCAAATACTGTCATAGTTGCTTTCAAAATTACCTTATAATCCCTATGTCTCTGAGAAATTATTATCATACGCAACCTTCTAGAAATGGCTTTATAATTTTTTTCAATACAGTCAGAGAATTTTTCTTTTGCATTTATTTACTTGTTTATCTGACAAAATACTGCTAGGCAACTAAAACTATACTTGAACTTGAGGCATTTATTTATTTATTCATTTATTTATTTGACATGATATAGATACGCAGCTAAGACTAGACGTGAACTTGTGATTCTTCTTCTAAGAGGCTGGACTTACATATATGCTAAACTGTGTTGACTTCAAAAGTAATTCTTCAGTATTTTTACCTCCACTTTCCAGATAAGTGAACAAGAGAGATTGGCTTCAGTGACTCTAACCACACAACTAGTCACCGGAGCTGAGCGTTCTTGAATCACTGTGCTATAACTAGCTATAAAGTATTGTTTAATAAAGATTTTTACTGAAAAACTCAAGACATTACTTTTACTTTCTCTTTTGAACTTAGAGCAATACACCTATCTCACCTATCTCAAGGACTGGGATTACAAATATTTACTACCACACCAGGCTTGCGTTGGTGGGGGAGGGGAGAATTGGGACTTGCCATGTCACTATGGCTGGCCTTGAACTTGTGTCAGGCCTCCTCCCTTAGTCTCCCCCATGCTGGGGTTACATGTGTGAACCACCATGCATGCCACTGCTTTTGCTTTTGTTTTTGGTGGGGTGGTTTTTTATTTGGTTGGTTGATCTTGTTTTTTTGAGATAATTTCTCTGTGTATCCCTGTCTGTCCAGGAATTTGCTCTGTCTTGGAACTCAAGACGTCAGCCTGCCTCTGCCACCTGAGTGCTGGGATTAAAGGACATGCCCTACCATGCCTGACTTCCTTTTACTTTCTTAAGTCATTAGTAAACTTTAGATACAACACTCCTTGGAATTTACAGGTAATCCTGATAACCAGCTAAGGATCATAAATGGGTAAAATTGATAGATGATTTTGAGCCTCAGGAACAATCATCGAATTCTTTAAAAGTAGGCAAGTGAAATGCTGAGCCAGTGAAGATGTGCTGTCAACCTATATATCTCCAATCTCTGAGACCAACATGGTGGAAAGAAAGCATGAGTTCTTCACATCTGCCCCAGGACCTCCCATGCAGGCCGTGGCAAAGGCTTGTCCTCCTGTGAATGAATGGTTTAAAAAAAAAAGTTTCAGAGTGGCTGCTCCTACCTCTTCCAGGGAATTTGTCATTTCCGTGATTATCAGATCTGGTAACTATGCTAATTTCAAGAAAATTTCATGGACTGAAGTGATGCCTCAGTGATTAAGAGCACTGGCTACTCCAGAAGATCCAGGTTCAAACCCCAGCACCCACAGTGGCAGCTCACAAACTGTCTGTACACACAGAGCCATAAACATAGAAATGAGAAATTAAAAGTTTAAAAAGAAATGTTTTGCATTGTCCTAAGTTCACACTAATAATGGCTCACAGGTCTGACTACTCCACATTGACATTAAGACTCCCTTCTTTCCTAATAATCTTCCATTTCTAAAGACTTTTTGGTTTTTGGTTTTTTCCAGACAGGGTTTCTCTTGTATTTTTATATTCCTGGCTGTCCTGCTTTGTCAACCAGGCTGGCCTCGAACTCAGAGATCCGCTTGCCTCTGCCTCCCGAGTGCCAGGATTAAAGGTGTACACCACCACACCTAGCTTATTTTTAAAAACGTTTACAGTGTGTTTGTGCGCGCATGTGTTCATAAGGTTAAATTTAGGTTGCCAGAATTGGTAGCTAGTGAACTTACCCACTGAGCCATCTTGCTAGTCCACCTACTAATAATACGCTTAATAAATACTATCATCTATAAACTACAAAAAGGAATTTTGAAAGTATCTGATTAAGACTAATAATTGGTCATGCTTTTTGGATCTATCAGTTCTGGTTCTTGGAAAATAGTCTGCAGGGGGCTGGAGAAATGGCTCTGTGGTTAAAGAGCATTGGCTGCTCTTTCAGAGGGCCCAGGTTCCATTCCCAGTACCCACATGGCAGTTCACAACTGTCTGTAATCCAGTTCCAAGTGATTTCGCACCCTCACACAGGCAAAACAACAACACACATAAACTAAAAATAAATCAATCATTAAAAAAAAAAAAAAAAAAAGGAGAAGCATGGTAGTACAAGCCTTTAATCCCAGCACTCAAGAGGCAGAGGCAGGTGAGTTCAAGGCCAGCCTGGTCTACAAAGCGAGTCCAGGACAGTCAGAGCTGTTACACAGAAAAACCCTGTCTCGAAAAACCGAAAAGAAAACAAGAAGAAGAAGTTTAAACTGGGCGTGGTGGCACCCACCTTTAATCTCATCACTCAGGAGGCAGAGGCAGGCAGAAAGTTTGAGGCCAGTCTGGCCTACAAAATGAATCCAGGACAGCAGGGCTCAATTATACAGAGAAACTCTGGCTTAGAAAAAAATAAAAAAAATTAAATTAAATTAAAAAGAAATAAAAGAAAAACAGTCTGCCCATAAACTTGTACCTGATAAGTGCAAAGTATGGATGGGGCACTGAAAAGAGCACTACCTACAAGTGCAAAACCTAGAAAGCCACCAATTGAAGTTTGATAAACAAATTGTAGTAGCACTACAAAAAGAACCCTGTAGAGCTATAAAAACAAAAAGTGGCCGGGCGTGGGGGCACATGTCTTTAATCCCAGCACTCGGGAGGCAGAGGCTGGCGGGTCTCTGTGAGTTCAAGGCCAGCCTGGTCTACAAAGTGAGTCCAGGACAGCCAGGGCTACACAGAGAAATGCTCTCGAAAAAAAAATAAAAAAAAAAAAAAAAAAAAAGGTGATCAGGATCTATTTATAATGACAAAAGAAACATACATGGCTCGAATGGAAACACAATCTACGGAAAGATAATCTAGCTGTAGAAGTAGATTCTGTTTAACAGTTGAACTGTTTACAGTAGATAGATACATGACCTAGTCAAGAGGTTTTTTTATGGGGGGGACGACAAGGTCTCTCTAGGTAATGTTGGGATGGCCTATAGACTCATTACATTGACCTGCTACGCTTGGATCTCACAGAGATATGCTTATCTTTGCCTCCCAATTGCTGAGCTTAAAGGTGTGTGCTAGCAAGCCTGGCACCTACAAAATATTTTTTTTTTTTTTGGTTTTTCGAGACAGGGTTTCTCTGAATATCTCTGGCTGTCCTGGACTCACTTTGTAGACCAGGCTGGCCTCGAACTCACAGAGATCCGCGTGCCTCTGCCTCCCAAGTGCTGGGATTAAAGGCGTGCGCCACCACCGCCCGGCTTACAAAATATTTTTAAAAGATTCCATGAAGCATAGGGTTGGCAAGATGGCTGGCTGCTCAGCATGTAAAAGCCACTTGCCACCAAGCCTGATAACCTGGTTTTCATCCTAAATGGCATGGTAGAAGAGAATCACTATTCCAAGCTGTCCTTTGGCCTACACACACACACACACACACACACACACACACACACACACACA